>OY728120.1:1912716924-1912929424 GCA_963277665.1 Viscum album
TGGAATTATATAGAAAAATATGTTCATGGTAACAATTGGAACATAATTAATATATCTAAAAACCAGTATCAATCATATTGGAAATGAATGGTAGTAGTGAACAATGGTTATAATATCCATCCTCACAACATTGGATGATTACAAATTAACCTCACCTCTAAAAATCCTTTGGAATCTATATAGTTCATGTAATTATATAAAAATATGATAACAAAAAACTATTTCTATCACCCAATGTGTATACATTGATGGATTACACTCGAAAAATAATTCCCCTTTATTTTCCCATTTTTTCTAGGTGAAGTTCCTCTTATACTGTCCTTTCTTCCAACATTAAAAAAATAATTTGTATTTTTCCATTCCATGTCTCATGTTATTCCTAAATATTGAATGATTGTGGTTGGGAATGGTACAAATTTTTTTTTGAATCTGGTCCCTTCACCATATTTATTTTGTTCTTATTGACTAGATAATATATTGGGTTTTCATGAACCATGTCCTTTTCCACTTAGTGAATTAGAGTAAAAATTTATGAACGAATCTTCCCACCAATTCACATTTCATAATTAATAATAAAACTAGATATTTAAAATAATAGTGAATATATTAAGAGATATTTATAAAACTCATCAAATAATTTAATCCATAATATTACTATGAATTCAGTATAACTAATAATCTTGACTACATGAGTCCATTCTGGAACTAAATATCCAACTTTAATTAGAAAATAATCATTAGATATCTCATATATCTCATTTCTCTCCTTGTCTTGATTGAAATCCTGAAGTAAAGACATTGTGTTATATACATCCAAGTCATCAGGTTTCTTTAAAAGTTCATTGGTCATGGATGATAGCATGAAACATTGAAAAGTTGTGAAATCATTCAAATTTATCTCATAGAAAGATAACTATTATAAACTATACTTATTACTAGTAACCTTAAGAATAGGTTCTTTTGGAACATACAATTTCCTTCCATGTTTTAGGATATTTCATTATTTTCTTTGCAACTCTTTTAAATATGTGTAAGTGAGAAGGTTATACTTATACATTATGCATCAAAATGATACGTATGTACACATTTTTATTTCAATTTCTACTGATAAACTGATAATTATCTATGTAATTTATCTGATAATATTTAGTCAAATAAATATATATAATATTTATTAATATTCTAATCATTTATAAGAACTCAAAAACCCTTTCCCTTAGATTTTAGAATATCTTATTTCTTGGACATTCTAGCGGCATGGTTCTATATTTCCTGTCTCATCACCCTGACGTTGGATGGCCAATAAATATTCATGGTTTTAGGTAGGAATTAAAATTTACAGCTACAATAACTCAGATATCCTTTATTATATGAATTTTCCTACCAATTATAATATACATACATTATATTTTTTCTATCTTTGTCTCTCAATTCCACCATGTCCTACTTTGTATGTGTTTCCTTGATGTGAACTAATTTATGTAAAACTAAAAATTCAATTTATACTTCCCAGATAATTGATATCTCCCCATATTATTATTTATTTAATATATAAAATAGAAGGATTTTAACTTTTATGCATTAATTTAAATCAATTAACTTTATTAAAATATTTTTAAAATTATGTGTATTTATATTAGTAATTAACATGGTCCTAGATAATGTTTATTCATATATGAATTTTTTTAGTTCCATATTTGGAAGCTAGTTAATTCATTAATTCTCATGATCAAAAAAAACATACGTAATGATATAACCATTCAAATAACTCAAATAAGATAATAAATTGGTACGATCATGAGCATTTACTAAATCTTGGTTTGTCTAGTGGATGATTATATAATCTATAACCAAGGGGGAAAACACATTGAACCATTTATGGTTTTTATTTCTTATTTCTACCATTCCACCTATGAATATATCATGGATGGGATTCAACTCATATCAAAAATTGAACTACCTACCCTATCATGATATTTATATCTATTAAATATAAATATACACACCCACATGTGATTGTAACCAAAGGATTAGTTAATGGGTTTTCATAAAAGAAACCATGGTCATGTGATAAATTTCAGAATAAGTGGATAGAAGACATTTATGAAAACTTTTTAATTTTGAAATAAATAAAATCAAAAAAAAATCACATAACGTCGTATTTTCTATGATCATGATAATACAATTGCTTTAAATGAATTATGTATTTAATAAAATTATCATTCAATTAATATTAATTAAAAATTATGATAAATTTTTCTCAAATACATTATTTATCTTATTTAATTTTTCAGTTCATTTATCTTATTTCTCCTCCTAATATAATGATATTATCATCAATAATAATTATAATAAATGTAAATAAATTTATTTAATATTAATTGTGTATAAAAATCACCATGGATGACACTTGGGGAGTACATGTCTGAACTACCCAATGTGTATTATACTAAAATAACTTTTACTCTAGGAATATGTGGAATAATATAATTATAAACTAATTTCGTTGAATATAATATCAACATAATGAACACACAAAACACTTATAATTATATAGAGTATTACGATTCAATTCCAGTAGACTGTTATTTTTAATACGACATAAAAACAATATAGAGATCCAAGAATTATGCATTAATTATTTTGATATATATATACATATAGCCCATAAAATAGTATGTACTATCGACATGATTATATCACATAACGCAATTAGATAATGTGTGAACTTTATAACAAATTAAATTTCCATTCTTTGTAATTGGGTAAAGGTACAAAGCATGTACATTGAAGTTACAAGGAGTGTTTTGTTATGAAGACATTTTTATAATAGACTCCTTGAGACTTGATGTTTAACAATGACATTAAAAATAATATATTACACAGAAATAAATGAGATATATGGCATGTGGTCTATGAGTTAAATTGTCCCCCAATAATGTCGGTCATGTAAGCAGATACATGGCCCGTATATGACTAATGTACTAAATATCATGTATGGATGTTCCTCATCGTGTTATATGGATGTCTATGTCTCGTGCTACCCTACTAACATATGGTGTCTAATTAAATTCACCACATGTAATAAATTTTTAATGAGTGAATTAGTTTTCAATTAATTCAAGTGTGTTAATCCTAAGATCATAGAATGTACCTCTCAGTTACCTGGAATATAATCATTTTTTTCCAACTATATTACTTCACATACCCATACGATATCATCAAATATATTTCTTTAATTAAGTTAATCAATTTGGTTATAATTTCATGAAAATCTAAGAAATAATGATTATATCACAATTCGAAATTATTAATTATTAAACTAGAATTCAAAAATAATAAAAAATGAAAAAATAAATCATTGACTTTCAAATAAATATAATTCATTATTTCACCTCTATGATACCACATATAGGTTAATTGTGGGTTGAAGCATTTGATGGGGCATACCCCACTCAAATAGTTTTTCTAATCAATGATTAATCCAATATTTTCATGAATACTAATGCAATTATCAATTTATTTGAATGAAGGGATAGAGACAATGCATAAATATTGGATCCAAAGAATAAGATCCTCACATATTATATATAATTACTCAATTTAATTAAAAATTCCCATTTAGATAAATTCTTTCTTCATTGATGGATCTAACAATGTCTCTACATTATACTATCTTAGTATTGTAGGAATAAATAATAGATTCCCTCAAATGGTTACCTAAATGTGTTTCATGAACCTCTTAAGATCACATTATGAATATTCATGAGATATCCCAATAGTTCTAAATGCTTTGGTGTTCCCAGTTGATCACCCTGACAACCACTTCTTGGAAGTTTTCTATTAAGTTTTTTTAGACATGAGAGTGGTTGTGGTTGAGGATCAGTCTTTATTAATCATTGATTTCTTCAGGATATATATCTCTAATTATTTGACAGAAATATGTATAGATATCATAATATAAAACACACAAAAAATCCATTATGAAAATAATAGAATATGTTTTATATAACACTACTATTAGAAAATAATAATTTCTCATTCTCTTATATTTATTTCCACAATCCATGTGGAAGCCCATATATATAATTATATTATTATTATAATTATTATTTCATGACATGATCTAAACTCATGAAATAAATTAAATAAAATTTATTAAAATAATTTTGAATGTATATTATTTCTCATCAGACCATTAAACACTTCCCACCATTCCTATATAATATTTATTATGCTTGAATAATGACTATAAATTTAAAAAATATATATCCCTATTTTATTATCAAATAAATGTATAAAAATTATATTAAATATTATTCTCATATTATATCCTCATGAATAATTGGTGACCGAATATATATGATCAAAAAAATATGAATTATTATTAAACCACATATATGAATAATATTTATTAATATTATTATATACTAAATAATTTTACTAATTAACTCAGATGTTAGATACACATATTGTGTAACCATCTAGGCCACATTCTTATTGTAATTAGGGGAAGAAGTCTAATTTCACTAGTAAGTGTCTAAACACATTCCAAGGAACCAATATATAAATAAGTCAATAGTGTAATAATATTTTAAATCACATAAAATCTTATTTTTGAATATAATCCCATTATTGTGATGTTGTAAATCAAGAATGATACAAATATATTCCATCAAATTATGTTCTTGATGACTCATTATTTCAATTAAAAAATAGACTTGATAATTTAACAACTTGGTGATGGATTTATTTTGGCGATTTAAATTCTATAATATATCGTCAGATATAATCTTCTAGGTAAAAACATTATGCAAAAATACATTCTAGAATTAGTTGTTAATGCAATATTACTCTGGATGCAATCAACAGATCCTACCTAGTCATAATCTTATGTCATTATAGTTTTCATCAATACATCAATGTATGTGATTTTTAAAAATATTATACTATAAGGATCAGTACACACATATGATGATAGGAACTTCTAATAACATATATTAATATTGATTTTTCTATTAGTAGATCTTATTCTCATAATATCATATATTGGATATTACCAAATGAATACACCATGAGAAGGTGCCTTATTGTCTAATGAGTCTCCACCAATGATAACATGTATCATATATGTCCCTTAAATTAATTCATCTATCTATAGAAAATATATTTATGTATAACTTCATGGCTCTTCTGGGATTACATCATAGTGGGTAACTATTATGACCTTTTAATGGGACAACTACTCTTATTAAATTAATAAATAATATGTCACACATAATAAAAATCATGATGTGATTATGTGTTTATTAATATTCAAAACAACTGATATATGTTTCCATAACATACAAAAAAGTTTTATCTACTGCACCAACTCAAACAGAGTAAGAATCAACAAATATGTAGGCTCTTAATCATCTTATTTTAATTTTTTCATTCAACTTTCATAATATGATTTTAACATATGTCTTAAAAAATAATTATCATATGAAAAATTAAAATTTATGTTATTATCATATGATAAATGTTTTAAAAAAAATCCATTATTCACTTACTCTCTCCAAAATTTCAGATGCGTACTGTAGCTGGTTAGTTTTAGCCACATAAGATGATATAGATAAAAATATAATTATCACCACCTTTATAGATAGATTTATTAGATAATATATATTATAAAATGATTAAAATTTATATATTTTTTGAATTTTTAATTTATATTACTAATTAATATTTAGAAAAATATTAAAACAATGAAATTGAATCATATAGGGGAAAACATTCTTAACACTATTATCATATGCACAATATAAGAATTAATAAATTTTAATCATTATAAATGATCAAAAATACAAAAAAAAGTATTTTAAAAAAATCTGGATTAATATATAAAAAATAATATATTTATTTTATAGGAGGTGCATATTTGGAGAAATAAAATGGGACCTCATGTAAGGGGACCCTTGAGCCAAACTCATATTTTTTGGGTTTATCACCTCTTTCTTTCTCTTTTAAACAATATTGTATTAGATCCCATGCCAAAAAAATTATTTTTATATATAATTATGTTTAAGGGGATATATCTGATCCATTTTTTTATGAATACATAATAACCTTATCATTTTTTGGTGAAATACATTTTTCATGAAGACACCCTATGATTTATAATTTTTTATTCTCCTCCACTTTAGGAAATATAATGTTTTAATTTATAATACAACCATGAATTATCAAAAATTATATATTTCCTAAATTTTTATGTATATTAAATTTTTTAATAATTTATATAATCCTTATAAAAATATATTTAATCTACTTTATTTGTATTATTTTTATTAATAACTAATGATTCATTTATATATATAATTATTGAATATGATTAATTTTTGATGTTATGGGTTGGTCCAGTAATATATATCGCTCTATTTCCTTGGGTAAAATTATATACATGATAATATTATGTTAGTTAAGTTTGGAAATGTTGATATAAATTTTTATAATCAATGTTATTTTCATTGTATAAGTATTATATAAACTATCCTCACACTATAACATTTCAAATTCTATTCATGAATATTATCCAAAATGTTTATTATATTTTATTTTGACACACGTTACACATATTAGGTGTCCTATGAAATATTTCATATTAATTATGACTAATAACATATTTTTAGTATTTTATGATGAGTATTATTCCAACACATGTACAATATAGATTCACGATTGATATTTATTACTTATTCCAACTCCATACAGAATGAATTTTCTCAAATTTTAATCGATGTATGAGCATAATTGAATAAATATACAAGTGTTAATATAAAATATTTTATGAAAATGATGAATGATTTAATTAATTACACACATTATATCCAATATAATGTTACATGAATCTATATTTTCAAAAAAAATAACTTTATTAATGATATATTTTAAATTCTAAATTATTGTAATAATTATATATGTAATATACAGTTCAATATAGTTTTCATAAATTAATATTTTTGTTAATTTTTTAATATTTTAAGTAAAAAATAACAACCAATATTATATATGAAGACCTCCAAATTTAATATTTTAAATTTTTTTTACTTATATGATCACATTTATTACCATACATTATTGGCTTATGTTTTGTTTTAACCATTATTATTTTAGAAATTTATGTGAACATAAAAAAACCAATGCAAAATAATGTGTGATGGAAAATAAAAAAAATTAATGACATTCTTATGAAGCATGAGGTGGAGCTCAAAAACAACATGAAGCTAATTTACCTGTTATTCTAGGTATTTAAGAAGGAAAAAAATATTAATTTACACCATCACATGAAATAGAATAATTATAAGTTGAATCCTAACTAGTGGGAACTAACATTTATTGGATCATCTGGTCCACTATTTGTGGATGAATTAATCAAATTTATGAAATGTTTCATTTTTCATTATTATTTTAATAATTTGAATATTACTTCTAATATATATAATTTATGCTGATAATACAATCAATGGTATAGATTGATCATGAATACCAAGACAAATTATGATGTTGATTAATGTGAAGGTGATGAAATTATAAATTAAATAAAAATTGTTTCCACAAAAATAATCCAATATGGAGTGAGATTATTTGGAGAAAAATTAATTATAAATTGAATCTATCAAACAAATTATTACAATTTAAAAATTATTTCATTTTTTAGTTCTATTTTGGTTGTAATAATTCATTGAATAATAATTAGATTTATTATTGGTGAAAACCCACATCTCAAAAATGTTATTTTAATCCCAGAAGTGGGAGTTATAAAGAAGAATTTTGGAGTTCTAAAAAAGTATATATATAATTCATAGAATATTATGGTTGATGTAGATAGAACAAATAGTGTCTATAGAATCATGTTGGGAGATCAAATGACAATGTAGAAAAAAATAACCAATGAACCCATGTTAGAAAATAAAGAACAATGCACCCTATAAATTTCAACAAATGAATGATGAAATGAATTATGTGTGAAAAATAATAAAATCTTACTCATTATTATATATTGAGATATAATTAATTAATTCAACAAAGAGAATTCAAAAAAACACCACCCAAACAAAACTTTTAGGGACCAAACATGGTCCATTATTTCAACTGCATGGAATATTGACACAAAGATATTTTTTATCAAAACAAAAGTTATTGTGGTTAATCAAAAAAATAATTAATGACATATAATTAAATTATAATACTTTACCTGGATAAAGTTGGTGTTACAAATTTATGTGGTAAATAGAGAAAATATTATTCACACATTAATGATAATGTTTTATTCCATGCATGTTTTAAAAATTCTATAATATCCATTTTTATAACAATTGTATCATATCCATAACAACATGAATTTTAGATATCATGAATATTCCATGTGATGAAATAATTTCAACCAAAGTAAATGAAATTTCCAATATAAGTGTGAGATGAAATATGTTCCTCAGAAACCATATAATATAACATTTGTTAGAATTTGATGTCATATATGCCAGGGATTAGATTTCACTCATTATATAGAACATTAACTATGTTAAAATGTAAATCAATTTACATATATAAAACCATCCTTGGACTGTATTATATTTTATAGAGATTAAAGAATATCCTTTAGAAAATACACAATTATTTGGTTTTTGATACAAAATATAGAGTCATTCCAAGATCAAATCCTTACAGAAAAAGAAAATATCAACATTCGGAAAATTAAATTTGTAAGGGATAATATTTCTGTCTTATAAAATTAATTTAATATACTTATCATATAATATAAGTTATATTTCTCAATAAAACTTGTTTATAGGGAGACACATATATTCGAGATCTCTTATAATATTTACATGAGGTAACTAGAGTATTTAAAGATGTAGTAGTAATAAAATTTCAATATAGTGTACTCAAACTAAGAAACATCCCAACATTGTGAAAAAGATCTATTTTTAAATAATAATAATTGATCATAGTTTTTTTTGCATTAATTACTAATAGATAATCATATTAACTATAAATAAAATGTATCAATTTTTAGTTATTTATAACTTGTTCAAAAGAATTGGGCAACTAAGACTACAATAATATAGATATTCGTTATAGATATGACAATTATATTAGGAATAGATTTGGAATTAAAAAATGGTATTTTTACAAAAAATATCAAGATAATTCTATTTTTTTTTATATTTCTAACTACAGACTCTATATAAGTTAGTATGAATATAAATAATTTAATATTTATATACTTCCTTAATATTTCAACTGTAGACTAAACCTCTAAAATATAGAGGGTAATGTAGGTAACAATATAAATTCAATATAATGAAATTTATTTAGATTTATGTTAGGGTTATGTGATTAATTAAATAATCAGTAAAATAATTAAATAATTAATAACATATTTATTACTATGGAATCTATGAACCATTTCCATGCATGATGAAAGAAATACATTATGCATATGGTATATCCCACATTCTAAATTAAAACCTTCTCTTATTTATCCTATTTTAGACTCCATTAAAATTATTCAAAAATCTCATTTTAATTCATTGTCAATCCAATAAAAGTAATTTAATATTTTTATTATATTATTTTTAGGATACATATCACACACATTTTTATGAAATCCTAGAACATGTGTAAAACACATTCTCTATAACCAATGGAACCCTTATAAATTTTATTATGTTATTTGAAAAGTATGAATTTAATGATTAACCATAAGAATGATCCATAACAATTAAAATTAAAAAATATATCTATGTTCATAATAAGGATAATCAGGGAAACTATATTTTTTATCATCAACTCAATATTCCCTAGTAGAATATGGAGGAAATATCAATTGGATTCAGCATTGTATTTATAATATCATAGAGTCGATGTGATTCTATATGGGTGTTATTATTATTCATGATAAATTCACCCCACTACAAAGTCATTGTGGATTTGTTCATGGTGGAGGTTCTATAAAGCAACTATATAGTTCAGTAGGTGAGGATTCATGGGTTTCAAAAATCCATTATCATTAATCATGATGTTCATTTAACCATTATGGTTTGGGGATATCATATTTATTATTTTTGTTCTTATATATTTATAAGATCATTTTTTCATTTAAGGATGACTAGAATGAGGGAACAATCCATACTTTTGAGGGAATAATTGAAACCTATATTCTTCATTGTAGATATTACTAGGATAGGTACCTACCAATTATAAATTATTCCTAAAATATTATTCAGTACACTTTAATTAGTATTACTACATTTTAAGAACTATATAGATGACACTATTGATCCCCATTGGTCTACACTATGATTTTATAGTTAATTATTATCATATCATAGTTAGTGTAGATCATAATAGAGAAGATATAAGTGAACTCTCAGTGAATTAATCAAGAAAAACACAGTTATAAGTCATATGTTGATAAATGGTGGTGTGTAATGACCCGCCAATTCTCATTGGCTTGAGATTTCAATGAGTCATTACTAGGCCTTAAGCGACATCCGCAAGACGCCAAAGGCTGGAAATAAATGCCGAAGGGTTTCATGTACAATTGGGGGACGTTTTATGCTTTATGAAAATAAACCCATCCATTAACCATTCACTATATGTTGCATGAAACAAATGAAATGCCAATCAACAACTACATTTATATAAAACCACATCAGTGTACACAATAGCAGAAGACCAAACCAGACATCAAGGTACACAATGAAAGAACAACAAGAGACCATCAAAAGAAACCACGACTTTGTGGTCCACGAGCTCCAAGATCCATAGCATCTCCCAAACATAACCAAAATCCAATAGTAATGAGATGCTTTACCTTTACCTGTGTCTTGAAATACAACATCTTCAAAAGCACCAATGTGCCAAAGCAGGGGTGAGTATAAAACTCAGTAGGTTTTCCACAATGGCTTCCCTACTCACGCCACTAGGATAGAAGTGTTAGCCACATTTATATAAAAATACTTTACATAAATCATTTTCAACAAAGCAGTTTATAACTCAATATAAACTAGTTTTCCAAAACCATCAATTCTCAAAAGTATGAAAGTGAAATTTAAACCGGCTTTTAAAACACGTTATATTTACCGAAAAATAACCAAACAAGTTTCCAAACCATTTCAAAAACATCCAATTTTGGAATTCCCAACAATTTCACAAATTCGTGAAATCAACCATGCATGCATCGTTATGACTATTCCATACTCATGAGTTGTTTCTCGTCGATCTACCAAGTCGTCACAAGGTAATTACTTCCCATGTTCCATTACACCTTTGGCACCAAGCACAAGGTCAGATTTCAACCAAGCCTCGTACATATAGTTATCAAGTTCCATTAAATGTTTGGCATCGAGAACAGGGTCCTATTTCAAAAAATCCCCGTACATGCAATATGAACACACACCACAAATTCCCAACAACCATGCCAAACCATCATTTCAATAAAACACCTTTTATTGAAAACCATTTTCCATCCAAACCAAGTGTGTTCAAACAATTCAAAACATTTCAATATGGATTCCAATTTATTGAAAACCAAATCCATCAAAACCATTTAAATAAAACACCCTTTTTAATGAAAACCCATTTCTCATCAAACCATTACAATTTCAGCAATTTCATAATTTAAAATCAACCTTTTAAATTAAAATATCCTATTCACTTTGCACACAATTCACTAGGCTTTCACAATTTCATCAAAACCATAAATCATCACTAAAAGAGATTTATTCCATGCATTTCATAATAAATTCCATTCAAATAACCAATTTTAAAATAAGCCTACCAATTCAAACAAGAGGAGTTGAGAGTGAAGCCACCTACCACAACAAAAAGGAGAAACCAAGCAATGGACTAAGAATGCTAAAGAACAGCTGGTCAAATCTCCAAGAATCCTCCTTAGATCTCTCCTCATAATACAACCAAGACCAAATCTCGTCATATTTTGGATCCACACAGTTAGATCTACCCATAACGTGCTTAGATCTACGAAACTGAGATAAGATGAGAAGTATATCTTAGTATATCTAAGAAACCATTCAAGAAAAAAGGAGAACGATCACATACCTCCTGAATCCGGCTTCGACTAACCAAGAGAAGCCTTCGGATCACCTCTGGAATGATTGGAGAACCCTCTTTGACCTTAGGAGAACCAAAATCCCAAGTTTGGCCCGCTTAAGAGCTTTAATGAGGCAATTAGAGGGAAAACGAGTTAGATCCACAATTTAAGGATCTAATTTTATGTGACTGCATGGTTAGTCCGCACAGTTTGACAAACTGTGCACTAACCGCGCGTTAGCTACTACCTCGGTCAACCTTCTCGCATGGTTTGGCCACAATGTTAAACAAATTGTGCACCGACCGTACGGAAGCCACTGCCTCCTCAATCAGCCATGCATAGTTTGGCAGCAGGGTTTAAACAAACTGTGTGCCTCCCGTTTGACTTCCCCTTTGCCTAAAAACATCATTCCAAGTTCTCCCGACTCTCCCATTCAACACCCTAAACATTAAAACCATGAAAAGTATCAAGTAAGGGTTACATACAAGAAACTGGGGGTACTACATTCTCCCCACCATTGGTCATTATTTCCCCAGAAAGTAAAAAACCATCACTTTCCTGAAAGAGTTATAGCCACTTCTCTTT
The DNA here is from genome assembly GCA_963277665.1 of Viscum album. Lineage (NCBI taxonomy): Eukaryota > Viridiplantae > Streptophyta > Magnoliopsida > Santalales > Viscaceae > Viscum > Viscum album. The sequence goes on from OY728120.1 coordinate 1,912,729,613, forward strand.
CATTTCATTCTCGCGTTCACAAGTCTCTTCTTGAATCTGACCATGTTGCCACAAAACCTGCACAAGACCGACGCTTTTTCCATGCAAGACTTTATCCTGCATATCCACTATCCGCACTGGGATATTTACCAAAGAATCATTGGACACTAGGTCAATGTGATCCCATCTGATCACATGGTCAGGATCGGGTTGATACTTCTTCAATTGAGATACATGGAATACATTGTGCATCGAACTGAACCGTGGGGGTAATGCCAACCGGTAATCCACCTCTCCAAACCATTATAGTATCTCAAAAGGGACTATATATCGAAGAGATAATTTTCCCTACTACCCAAAATGATGATGTCCAAGCCTTGCAGAGATCCTCAAGATGAAATGATCACCCACAACAAAAGCCAATGGTCTATGACGGTGATATGAATAAGATTTATGATGACTTTGAGCCATCTCCATCCTCATTATAATCATCTGAATCTTCTCCGTTGTTTCTTGGTCAAGGATTGTCCCAACTAGTGAAGTTTCACCAGGTTCCACTCAGCATAGTGGATAATGACAAGGACACCCATCAATTCTTAAGACAAATCCATATATATCGATTTTTGATAGCTGTTATTATATGGGAACTCCACTAAGGGTATATGCCCCTCCCATGAGCCACCAAAGTCCATTACACAAGCCTGCAACATGTCTTCCAATGTTTGTATCATCCGCTTAGATTTCCCATCTGTCTGAGGATGATATGCCGTACTCATCATCAACTGAGTCCCCAGTGCTTGCTGTAATAATTTCTAGAAATGAGATATGAACCTCGAATCTCTGTATGAGATGATAGAGACTGGTACACCATGCCTCTTTACCAATTCTCGGATATAGCTTTTTGAAAGATCTTCCACCGTATGGGTTTCAAGAATAGGGATGAAATGGGCCGACTTGGTTAGGCGATCCACTATCACCCAAATGAAATCATGTTTTCGGGCCGTTTTTGGAAGAACTGTAAAAACATTCATTTCTATATGCTCCAATTTCCACATTGGGATAGGTAAAGACTGTAACATACCAGCTGGTCTTTGATGGTCTGCTTTAACCTGCTAAAAAGTTAAGTATTGCTAGGAAAACATGACCACCTTCCTTTTCATGTCGATCCACCAAAACTGTTCCCTTAGCCCCTTATACATCTTCTTTGTACTCGGATGTATAGAACATCTTGAGTGGTGGTAAGCATTAAAGAGTGGTTCCTGACAAACTATAGGTACAACTATACGATATCTGAAACACAAAACTGATCCCGCTTCCAGTTTCTAGCCATCAATGGTCTCCCCACCATTCAGTTTTGAACTCATTACCAGACATTCGGCATCAAATGTTTTTGCCTCTTTTACCACATTTACCAGATATGCAACAAGCATAGCTGAAAAGAAAACAGAAACATCACCTCGGTTTTCACATTCTACATGCATGTCGGCTAAAACTGGCATCAATTTCCATTCGTCTAAACCTTCCATTTCCAACAAAGCATACGAATTCCTTCTTAATGCATCAACCACTTAATTTCCCTTACCTGGTGTATACATTAAGTCAATTTCAAAAATTTTAGGATACTACATCCATCTCCTCTACATCAAATTCAAATCTCGCTGTGAGAAAATGTGTTTCAAGATTTTTTGATCTGTAAACAAAGTAAATTTCTCACCAAAGAGATAATGTCTCCATGTTTTCAAGGAATGGACAACTGCATCCAACTCCAAATAATGTGTTGGGAAATTTTTCTCATGAACCCTCAATTGCCTTGAAACATAAGCAACCACATGGTCTCTTTTCAGGAGAACACAATCCAACACTATTCCCAAAGCATCACAATACACCACGTATCATTGCCTGGATTCTGGAAAGATTAAGATATGTGCTGATGTAAAGAGAAAATTAAACTCTTGAAAAGAACTCTGACATTCCTCAGTCCATTGAAATGCACTATTCTTCTTTGTCAATACTGTCATAGGAGAATCTAGTCCTGAGAAGTCACAGACAAAGCATCGGTAATAACCAGTTAGACCATGAATACTTCATATCTCTAACACATTATCTGGTTTTTTCCAAGAGATGACGACTTCTATCTTTTCTGGATCCACTGAAACACTTTTCGTAGAAACAACAGGGCCCATAAATTGTTACTCTTGTATCCAAAAATCGTACCTCTTGTATCCAAAAATCACACTTTGATAATTTGGAATAAAACTGATTTTTCTCAAGATTTCCAACACTATCGCCAAGTGTTGCTCATGCTCAGACCTTGTTCTTGAATACACCAATATGTCATCCACAAACATGAAAACAAAAGAATCCAGTTATTTCTGAAATATCTGATTCATCCAATCCATGAAGAACACTAGTGCATTCGTTAAACCGAAAGTCATGACTACATATTCGTAGTGTCCATATCTTCTTCTTAAATCTTTCTTTGGAATATCCTCCATCAAAACTCACAATTAGTGATATCCTGATTGCAAGTCAATCTTGGAGAACCACTGACCTCCCCAAAATTGATCGAACAAATCATCAAAGCGTGGAAGTGGATATCTATTATTTATCCTAATTTGTTTAAGCTTATGATAATCAACACATAGATGAAAAGATCCATCATCCTTTTACACGAACAAAACCGGTACTTCCCATGGAGACACGCTTGGGAGAATTTATCCCTTGCTTTCCAACTCCTCTAACTGCATAGTCAATTCATTTAACTCAGTTGGTACCATCCTATAAGATTGACGTGAGATAGGACTAATCCCCAGAAGGAGATCAATCATAAACTCCACTTATCTCACATGTGGTAAACCTAAGAAGTTGTCATGAAAAGCATCATGAAATTGATCCACCACATCTGGAAAAATTTTACTTCACTCTCTTCAAATGATGCCAAAGTCAGCACAGCCAATTGATAAGAGATCGTTACCACCATTGGTGTCAACATGCTCTTTGCACATTTCATTACCATTATCTCTCCTCTGAAGAGATGCTCCATGCCATCCTCATTCGTGAGACTAACCATTCTACTATAACAGTCTATGTGGGCCTTAAACCCTGTCAACCAATCCATACCCAGGATTACATCATAGACATCTATATACAATATAGAGAAGTCCCATTTCAGCTCAAATCCATCAATAGATATAGCATTTGATCTACACACGAAGGATTTAAATTCTCTTTCCCCAAGAGGAGTTCGTAGTTTCAAGAAAAAATGCATCATTTACAGTTTTATGTTAAGAAAATCAGCAATATGAGAAGCAATAAAGGAATGTGATGTGACAGTATCAAACAACACTTGCATGGGGGTAGAATTCAAAAGAATCGTACCTCTCACCATAGACTGTCCAGACTGGTAATCTACCATCATATGCTCGGCTCCATACAATTGCTTTGTTGCTGCACTTTCCTCCTTATTGCCTTGTTGAGACTTCCCTACATGAGGAGTCATGGTATTCCACGAATCGCCATTACTAGCTCTGTTATGCTGGCGAGACTGATTTTGCTGTACTCGCCCTATTGAAGCATACGATGCTTGCGATGCCTGGGAAGTGTCACACGTACCTGACCTCAGAGCATTCCTACAATAGCACTGTAGATTCTCCATCTGCTTGTATTTGTGGCATGCTCTCGGTGGTGTTGTACATACTCGTTTCATGTGATCAGTCAAACCACATTGAAAGCATCTTGCTTTTCTCTGGGGTCGTGGTGGAAGGTTGACTGATCCCGCTATCTGGTTCTGATTCGCACTCCCACCTTGGAAGTAGGTGTCCCTCTTCCACTTGTTTCCAGCATTAGAGTTCCCACCCGTTCTCGTGGGTATCATCACACCTCCTCCTATCGATCCTGAGATATCACGTTCACCAACCATTGCTCTGTTCACTATCTCTGTATAATCCGTAATACAGAGCACCACAATATTCGATAGAATCATCGACCGTAGTCCCAATTCGAAGATGTGTTCCTTCAAAGAAGCACTTGCTGCAACCTCTGGTGAAAAACAGACTAAATTCATGAACTTATCTGCATACTCTATGACAGAGAGGCTCTCCTGTTTCAAGCTGAAGAAGTCTGTCACTTTCTGGATCTGGAACATATGAGGATATAATTGTTTGTTAAACAATTCTACAAAATCCTCCCAGGTAAGGCCTTCATCCAATTTAGCATGCACCGCTAAATCCAACCACTGACGTTGAAGATCCTCGATCATATACGTCACCAACATTACTTTCAGCTCTACTGGTGTGCCAATGAAATTGAATATATGATTCTTCCTTCTTAGCCACACCTCCACTTTCTCGGGTTCATCATCACCCCTAATGTTCGGTGGATTATGCTTCATGAACTAGATGGTATGATCCACATTTTGTGGCTCATTCCTCCAGTTCCCCGTATCCATAGATTGAAAGGCTTAGTCAATACTCTGAACTAGCTCTCAGTTCACACGTGGTTCCGGTGCAACCACATTCTCCACAGCTTCTTCGGGATGGTTTCGACGACGCCTACTGGGTGCCATTTTCTAAACCAACAACAAAATCTGTTAATCTCACACTCTAGCAACTGTTGGATTAGTATTTCAAATTCTATCACATCAACTATCACAACATTATTCTCAAACAACCATTTTCCATGTTCAACCATTTTTGAAAATATTCAACATACTTTTTGAAAGCCAATCTATTTTCAAAATAAACCAAATATCATGTTTTCAATGTCTTTTGGTTGTAAACAATTCCCACACTTTTTCAAAAATTGTCACCTTTCAAAAAATTCTTACTCATTCCTCACAATGAGATATGAAATCCTTGTGGGAAGTCATTCGTCTACAATGAATGTCATTCTCCTATCATTTTCTAAACCCATGACAATGATATTTACAACATTCTAGAAGTGTATCCAAAACACTTATGTACCCAACACCCTGGTAACATGAAGTTCAGCATAAATGGGTTAGCTATTTCCTTTTATGTTATACCTTTCATGTTCTAACAATCCTAATCCTGTCTATGATTTTAACCCAAGGAATAAACATGAAGGAATTTCAACTCTAAGACCAAGAACATCAATGACTACTTGTTTGGAAAGGAACGAACAAACTAATACCATTTGTAATGACCCACCAATTCTCATTGTCTTGAGAGTGCAACGATTCATTACTAGGCCTTGAGAAACATCCCCAAGACACCAAAGGATGGAAATAAATGTCTATGGGTTTCAAGTAAAATTGGGGGACGATTTAACCATTAAAAAAATAAACGAAACCATTAACCATTCACTATATGATGCATGAAACAAATGAAAGACCAATCAACAAATTCATTTATATTGAACTACATCAGAGTACACAAAAGTGGAAGACCAAACCAAACCTCAAGGTAAACAGCAGAAGAATAACATGAGACTCTCAAAAGACACCATGACTCTGTGGTCCACAAGCTCCAAGCTCCACAGTATCTCCCAAACATCACCATGATCCATTAGTAATGAGATGACTTAACTTTACCTGTGTCTCGGAATACAACATCTGCAAAAGCACCAAAGTGCCAAAGCATGGGTGAGTATAAAACTCATTAGGTTTTCCCAAATGACTTCCCTACTCATGCCACTAGGATAGAAGAGTTATCCACATTTATATAAAAACAGTTTACATAAATCATTTTCACCAAAGCAGTTTATAACTAAATATAAACTAGTTTTCCAAAACCATCCAAACTCAAAACTATCAATGTGAAATTGAAAACGGCTTTTCCAAGACGTTATTTTTCTCTAAAAACAACCAAACAAGTTTCCAAACCATTTCACAAACATCCCATTTGGCATTCCCAACAATTTCAGAAACCCGTGAAATCAACCATGCATGCATCGTTATGACAGTTCCATACCCATGAGTGGTTTCTCGTCGATCTACCAAGTCGTCACAATGTAATTACTTTCCATGTTCCATTACTCCTTTGGCAACGAGCACAAGGCCATATTTCAACCAAGCCTCGTACATATAGTTACCATGTTCCATTAAACATTTGGCACTGAGCACAAGGTCCTATTTCAACTAAGCCCCATACATGAAAAATGAACACACACCACAGATTCCTAACAACCATGCCAAACCATCCTTTCAATAAAACACCTTTTATTGAAAACCATTTTCCATCCAAACCAAGTGTGTTAATACAATTCAAACCATTTCAATAAATATTCCTTTTAATTAAAAACCAAATCCATAAAAACCATTTCAATAAAACACCCATTTTATTGAAAACCCATTTCTCATCAAACCATTAAAATTTCAAAAATTTCATAATTTAAAATCAACATTTTAAATTCAAATAGCCCAATCACATTGCACAAAATTCAATAAGCTTTCACAATTTCATCAAAACCATAATTCATTACTAATGAAGATTTATTCCATGCATTTCACAATCAATTCCATTCAAAATAACCAATTTGAAACTAAGCCAACCAATTCTATCAAGAGGAGTCAAGAGTGAATCCACATACTTCAACAAAAATGCGAAACCAATCAACGGACGAAGAACGATCAATAACACCTAGTCAATTCTCTAATAATCCTCCTTATATCTTTTCTCCTAACCCAACCAGGACAAAATATCATCATATTTGGCATCCACACACTTAGATCTACCCATAACGGGTATAGATCTAAGAAACTGGGAGAAGACGAGAAGTATATCTAAGTAGATCTAGGAAACCATTCAATAACGAAGGAGAACGATCACATACCTGAAGAATCTGGCTTCGATTCGCCAAGAGACGCCTTCAGATCACCTTGAGAATGATGGGGGAACCCTCTCTGACCTTAGGAGAACCAAAATCCATAGTTTGGGATGCTTATGAGCTTTAATGAGACAATTAGAGGGTAAACGAGTTAGATCCATAATTTAAGGATCTAATTTTAAGTGATTGCAAGGTTAGTCCGCATGATTTGACATGTCATGTGCTAAGCGTGCATTAGCAACTGACTCGACCACCCTTCTCACACGGTTTGACTGCACGGTTAGACAAAAAGTGCGTCATCCGTGCAGAAGCCACTGCCTCCTCAGTCATCCATGCACGGTTTGGCCATACAGTTTGGAAAAACCTTGTGCCTCCCGTGCAACTTCCCCTTTTACTCAAAACATCATTCCAAGTTATCCCGACTCTCCCATTCAACACCCATAACATTAGAAATGTGAAAAGCATCATGTAAGTGTTACATACAAGAAATCGGGGGTACTACAAGGTGGAATATGGAGCCTTAAGTGAGGTATCACATGTTATTGTAGGAATCTTCTCAATATATTATGTAATGTTATATTCATCGGAATAATAATTCTCCAAGAATTTTAAAAATTTATGGTGTTGGAGCATCTTGTAGTTCCTAAATAATGGTTGGAACTTCTAAAGATGATTACTAAAATTCATGAACACTTTCATATGTCACATAATATCTGATAACATTATGATAACTACAACATTATCAACCATGGAGGGTTGTGATTTGAGGAATTTTATACCATCAAGGAGCATCCAGTAGATATTCAATATTGTACATAGAAGGTATTGCATAAGGGAGTTATTCAATGGGTTTCTATCTATTGTTTGAATAGTGTATTTGTAGAGGGAACATGGAAATAAGAGTCATAGATTTTTTTTAAAATATATTGGGACTCTATATATATATATATTTTTTTATTTAATGATTGAAATTTTAAATTTTTTTAGATAGATGATGACTCCTGTTAATGTGACTTATTCCTCAATAGCATGGGTCGTATTAATTATATAGAGGGATAACTCGAAGTTTTATAATATGATAAAAATTTTATTCATTGAAACACCACAATGTTCTATTTTAAATTACCTATGAGAAGAATATTTGTAGTGAAATATGGAGTGAATGCCTTATTTTTAGGGATTCATTAATTTGTTGATTGGTTTGTTCAAAGGTTCTATAGAAGAATATGGAGAAGAGGGATTATGGTTGGCCAAAAATATCATCATGGGATCCATTATATGGAATTAATCCTTATAATTTATCCTCTGGGTTATACTCATATCATATGTATTCTCTTCATGGTGTAGGTTACCATAGTTGGAGGATTTGGGGGTTATTTTTTAAGGAAACCTACAATGTATTAGTGGATCATGGGGTATTGGATTTTGATATCCAATTTAGTTATGTGGAATATATGTTTCTAGACATGGATACAACATATTTTATGTTATTGATATTCTTTACAATGTTTTTCCGGTTAAAGTAGAGTTGAGCCATTGGGGATTGGATTTTCATATCACTATTCAATTCAGGGTGGATATGGTGTAATTTATGAGTTATTCCATAGGAAAACAAATAGTTTATCAGATTTTATATTGTTATACTATATATAATTTTTGTGTATATGGGATATCTTTTGTACTGGAGTTCATTATGTAACACTCCTCATTTTTGTACCACTGTTTTGTAGAAAACAAACCTATTGTGGTTTGATCTAGGGGACAATGACGTTGCCCACTAAAAATTCATGCTATAAAATTTGGATAACTCTCCAAGAATATCATTATTTTATACATTATCTTGTATTCCCTATGATGTATAAGGAACAATTTTTTAGACATAAAATAGTAGTCTATATTAATTATCCCCCACTTCTAGAGATCAATCTGTTGCAGATACGATGTGATATTCCCCTCTTCTCTATTGGATTTTCTCACTCCTGTTAACTCTCTTTGTCTTTTTTTTCAACTCTTCAGTTTTTGATGGTGATTCACTTTTTATTGATGGATAGTTTCTAGTTGAATTATTTTCCTAGAAGTAATTAGTTTCTACCACGATCGGTGATTAGATATTCTCTCCTTCTACTTTATTATTTCATAAAGAATGATGAATTATTATATTGAGGAATCTGTTTGTGTAATTTTACTAATATATATTAAATGTGGTGTTATATTGATTTATTATCCTTGAGTAATGTTTTCATTATAAATTATAAATATAATTATAAAAATTAAGAAATAAATAAAAAGGAATTTTGACAACATGTGGATATTCTATGTTGTTAATTCCTCTTTTTTATGAAGGATAATGTGTTATGTAGTTAGTTATATATATTTTTTATTATTAACAAATTTTATATTCATAAAATTGTTTAAAAATATAAACATGTAATATATAATATGATTAATGAATATTTCATATGAAATTTATTATTGTTCTTCAATGAAATATTTTGAATATGGATATATTTCGTCAAGCCTATTTATGTTCAATTGTAAGATATTAGTAGATATTGTAGATTAGAATATTGGACCTAAGATGTTTGAATAATGAATTTATAATTAAAAAATATTAATTAAAATTATTTCTTATTGAGATTAGTATTTAGGGATGAAAGATCCAATCATATTTTTTATAGGCATTTTATCCTTAGAGTGATTACCTCAGTTTACCCTTGTTTTTTGTTGTAAAATAATATTTTTAATTATCTATGTCTTCAGGGGTGTATATAAATTTTTTTATTTGATTTGGATTTAATATATGGTATGGGGTAACGTATTTTATTTAAAATATTCATTAGGGGTTCTTTTGGTGTTCGGATACCAGGTGACTATTTATAGTTACTCAAAGAGGCATGTTTTAGTTGGCTGATGCACAATGAGTTTATAGTCATTATGGAAGATAAGGATAAATCATAGGGTATTATATTTATGGAATAGTAATGAAATAGTATTGAACTCATTGTATGGTTTTTATTGATGATGGTAATGATATATGTTAAATAATGGAAACCATGGGATCATTAGAATTAATTTCATAATATCATGGTGTAGTAATATATACATCAGAATATGTGTTGTAATTGAATGGATACATATAATTAAATGAAATTTGTGGAATATAATTTATAATGGGTATTCTAGAATCAATTTTAATATTCAATATTACATTATAAATCAATTAATTGATTTTGAATCATGATTCTTATTTTCAATTGTGACATCTTATTTCAAATATTGAAGTGGTGGTTTCTAGGTGTTATGTTTGATGACATGTTTAGTTGAAAATATGGTTATTTAGTTTCTTATTTTGTGGTTTTTTGAGATTTATTCATATAATATATAATTTTATAAGTTCCCCTACCATTTCAATAGTTAATCCTACAACCAAAATTTTTGGGGGTATCTTTCCCAATAATATAGTTGTGGTGGGGATGAATGGATGACTCCTCCATATCCCATACATCTCCATTTGTTGTAGAATAATTTGTTGGAATATATAGGATATGATGTATTATGGTATAATTTATTATGATACATGTTATATGGTGTATCATGATGTTACTATAAAATTTGGTTATTGATTTAGAATCATAAGGTCATAAAAAACATATATCTTGTTTTGGAGACTATAGTTTCCCATAAGGGTAAATGCATGTGATGTAGTGGAATGAGGATTAATTTATGATAAAATTTATGTAATTAATTATTTGATTACTATATGATTATTAATAGACGTGCTGAACTGTGTTAGAAAATGGGATATGGGTATATGGGGTGCATTTTGAATTATAAAAGAAATTTTAGAAGAGGATGTTTGTATATGTGGTGTGAGAGTGAAAACCCAATGGGGAAGTGAATGAAAGCTAAATTTAATGTGTATATTCTTTTTTAATACATTAATTACATAAATAAAATACTTGTTGAGTGATATGTGGTGGGGATTGGATTTATTTATATATTCAAAAGTAATGAGTTTGTTTCTTCTTGTAATTACTAGAATTTAGTATGCTCCATTCACAATTTTAAGATTGGATTTGGTGAGGATCCTACTATGTATATATGTATTATTATCCCATATATATAAATTATTTTCCATGTCTGTAATATTTTATTAAAGGTTGATCTATGAATTATAATCTCACATTGGGAATTCAATAGCTATTAGAGGTCTTGTTCACAACCTAATATTCATTTTAGTGTTTTTTACTATTTTTACATTTTATTACATTTCATTAATTTATTTAAATTTACTTTTATTTTTACATTCAATATACTTTTTTTTCATGAGTGTCTCATATCATTAAATATAGATAGAATATAGTAATTCCTCCCAATTTTATGGATTATATTCTTTTAGTGATAGTCACTAACTATTATTTTGGATTAATTTTTTGGTATGAATACATGTTTTTTTCATTGAAATTTTCATAAAGTTATTATATGTAATAATCTTAGACATTTTCATGATTTTTAAAAACATATATTAAATTTAATAGTAATGTCAAAAAAATTTATATTCCAATAATTACCGAGATAACTTCCAAAATATATACAATATCTTATTATATCATTATAACTATATCAATTTTTTTCCTATTTATAGAGTTAAATAATGATAACATAGTTATTATGATAATTTTTTATATCCTTATGGGATATTTACCTTGTTGTAAATATTTTAATTATATCATATTTAGGACAGTTGGAATTGGGAATAAATCAGACTATTAGGAAACAAGTTGTACACAATAGATGTGCATAAACAATATATTTATGGTTGCATAAAATTTGATAAGGGTGGTTTTGGTATTTTATGGTTTCTATTTTTACTTAAAAATTTTACCTAAAGTCATATGCTTCCTGTGTAGTCGTATATTAGTGTGATCATGTACTGGTACATGATTTACATAATGTTTTTACATGGTAAGTTAATTAATTATTGGAATGAATTGAATATTTTTAAATTTAAATATCATTAATAATTGTATATTGTTTTTTTCAAATTCATATTAGAGAATACTATACTAATATTAATAATAAACTTGATAGTAAAAATTTAAAATTATGACATTATGTATTTTATTTTAATATCTATTAAATAGAAATGTTAATATGATCAATATTTAAAGTATGGGTTTAGAATATATTATAGAAACCAATGTTAAATAATATTTGTATGTTGGTTATAAATAAACTGATGTTGAATGTATGCTACACATGGGGTATAATGTATCATTCATCATGGGTTACGAGTATAACTTATGGATAATGTATTGTATCATATCAATTATTATATAAAAATGTTATAAGAAATTTTCTACATCTATTAAAATAATTACATTAGTGATTATATAGTAATTTATTTCTGAAATGATTTTATTATATTCAATAAAATTCACATTAAATTGAAAATCCAATTAGTCCCATCATAGAAAGCACATTAAATTATAACTTAGAACTCTTTATAAACTATATTGATTGGTCATTTAAATAGAGGGTACATATATAAAAATTTATCAAAAAATATTCAACATATTCATAACTAAAAAATATTTTATAAATAATCTAAAATTTTGTTTATTTCATTTACTAAATATCATTATTCGAAAGATAAATTATAATAAAAATTTTATATTATTATGACATGAATAATAAATCACACTACATTAAAATATAAGATCAGTTTTGAAAATAATATTATTCAAATATTTTTCCACTCCATTCATAAAAATATTATATATGATGAAAATATATATATTAAATATTTCAATAAATTATTAGTATGATTAAATATTTTATAGAATTATAAATTTGAAAATAATTATAAAATCCAAATATTTCCACGATATATATATTTTTTAACTTATATAAAAAAATTCGTGAAAGGTGAAAAAATATTTTTATTTTTTATTTTTCCCCTATTTTTATTCATTGACAAAATTAAATATATTGTGTGATATTATCTATAAATAATACATAAATTTTAGAAACAAATAATAATATTGAAAAAATAGGTTAAAATAAAACAAACAATTCCAAAAAAATGAGTTCAGCTTTAATGAACTGCACCTACTGAGGATCCTAGCAAATATCTGATTCCATCAACTGGTGAGAATTTCAATAAAATACATTATCTACTAAAATATTATATTTTAACATGAATAATATTATGATTATTATTTTATTTATATAAAACATTTATCCTTATTTGTTATGGAATGTAATTAAAAAAACAGAATATCTCTACCAGTCATTCATTATAGTGTATATTTAATAGTAATTTGAATGATTGTATATTTTAAATTCCTAGAAATGTTTTTTGAATTCATTAATCCATCAACATAAGTGATCACATGTTTTTTTGAAAATATTATAAATATTCTGAACAAATTTTCTCTACCATAAATTTCAAGTATCCTTAGAAACTCATAGTAAATTTCTAATATAAATGGAAATTTTTTTATTATTATTTTTACCATAAGTTGTCTGAGGAGTATATAATGTTTCTTGATTTAGAGTCATTTACTTCACTTTTGAAATAATTCTCAAGATTTCAAATGCAATTTCTAATGGTATGTATCTTAATATAGGTCATGCAATATGTAATTAAATGTAGATAAATGTGGAAAATAACAAAAACAACATATGTTAACAAACAAATTAGGATAAAAAACAAGAAAACAAAACCATGGGTCTATCCAATTATATCCACCTCATCTAAAGGAAATATCATTTCAGAGGTTGGCTTAATGAAATTATTTATCATCAATGCCCCTTGATGAAACAATAAAACATAATACTACTCATAATTTGTTTAATTATATATATATTTATATAACATATAAGGACAAATAATGAAACCATATATATAATTAAAGAAACATAGTTATTGTAATGGCCCAGTCCAACCCACGATCATGATATTGTCCGCATTGGGCCTAGCCTGCATGATTTTGTTTTCCCTGGGATCTACCAATAGGAAACCACCAGGAAAAGGCCACATGATGGGAGAGGTATCCAAACCACCTTATAAATGGGTGCTTCATGCTCCTCCTCCTTCGATGTGTGATTACCAGCACCCACACCCCCTAGAAGGGTCCAACGTCCTTGCTATCATATAAAATGGACACAGGCTTTGATACCATTTGTAACGGTCCAGTCTAGCCCACGATCATGATATTGTCAGCTTTGGGCCTAGCCCGCATGGTTTTGTTTTCCCTGGCCTCTTCCCATCAGGAAACCCACAAGAAAAGCCCTCTTAATTGGAGAGGTATCCACAACACCTTATAAAGGGGTTCTTTATTCTCCTCCTCCAAAAAAATATGTTAAGAGAAAAGAATTCCTCGGATACTACTTTGTAACATCCCGGTTTCGGAAGCCACCTAGATGCGCCCCGTACTCGGTTGTTCACATTGCCTCAAGCGCATTTAACCAAACTATAGAGGCTACCGACTTGAAGTGAGGGGCTTGGGTGTGATAGTGGGGAAACTATTCATTAATTGTCATAGTACATAGTGGAATAAAAAGAATACCAATAGAGAAAGCAATAAACATCAATATAAAAGAAAACTGCAGAAGACTGAAAGTAAAAACAACTGGATCACATATATTAATGATGAATGATATATATGTCTAGGAAAGCATCTAAAGAATTCACAATACTGGAATAAAAATGTACTAATCCAATGTACAATATAAAAGATAAATAGCTCCTCAAAATCTCAGGCATAAGCTTGGTCCCATGCTCTCCAGCTCCACAGCAAGTCAAGTACCTAAAGTAGAAGGGAGATTTCCCTTATCTATACCTGTAGAAATACAATTTGTTTAGGCCCATAAACATGGGCCATACATGGTGTGAGAATAAATCCTAGTAGGAATCCACTCAAAGATCTATGCCTAACAGTTAGTGAATATATAGCAGATATAGTACAGAAAGTTGTAAACAGGAAAGTACTCATCAGTAAACAATCCACAATTTCAATATCAAGCAACAGCTAAACAAGTTGCTAAACACAAATAGGTAAACCTCTAGGAAATACTCACAGCCATCCCCTCTGGTCCTACCTAATAAGTACATGCTACCTTTTAGGCAGAACAGTTGGTCTAACACCTATGGCTCTGTATATGAAGACTCTCTGAGGAATCACTCATAGCAAATTCCCCTTATAGTCTATGGTATTCATGAACTCTATGAGGAAGCTCATGCGGTCAATGACTCTTATATCCCCAAGGTCAAGGACTCTATGATGAAGCTTACTCAATAAATTCCCCTTATATCCTAGGTCATTCAATTAAAACAAATACTCTCTAAGGAAGTTCATCTGGTCAATCCCCTTATAGTCTAAAGCAATCAAGGAATCTCTGAGGAAGCCCAATCAGACAATTACCCTTATATCCCCAAGAGTCTATAGGCTCTCTCTGGATTCTCACTCGATCAATCCCCCGTATATACTATGTTCTCAATGACTCTATGAAGAAGCTCACTCAGTCAATTCCCCTTAGAGTATACTACACCAGGTTCTCACGACCCTATGTAGTTCAACAACAAAAGCAGTGTAATATGGACAATGTAAACCTACAGAACTACTTGGATAACCAGTTTATAGCATAACAAGCATGTCAGAATAGAAACACTCTATCCTATAACAATAAGCATGGAAAACAAGCAAGGCAGCCAAACTGGAAAAAACAGGACCAAACAGTCGTAAACGTAACCTGCAAGGGTGATCGGCATGGCCTACTATACAAAGCATCATAAGGTTCCATCTAAATAGTCTCTTGAAAACTATTGTTGTAGGCAAACTCCAAAGTAGGTATATGCTTCTCTGAAGAACCTCCAAAATCTAGAATGCATGCTCGGAGTAGGTCCTCAAGTACCTAAATCTCACACTCGGGCTGGCCATCTGTCTTAGTGTGGTAGGATGTACTAAAAAGTACCAATATACCCAATGCCTTCTAAAGCCCCTTCCAACCCCGAGAATTAAAACGTGCATCCCTATATGAAACAATGGACTGTGGAACTCCATGAAGATATACAATCAATCGAATGTACAACTTTCCCATCTCATCAACAATGAAGGTCTCCTTGATTGGAAAGAAGTGATAAACCTTTGTGAGTCTGTTAATGACAACGCATACTACATCATTCCCTCTATGTGACCTTGGAAAACCGGTCACGAAATCCATCGCGACATGATTCTACTTCCACTTGGGGATGAGTAACTGTTGTAAGAGCCATGTTGGTTGATGATGCCCTGCCTTCACCTGCTGATATGTTGAACACCTCATAACAAAACCTGTAACATATCTCTTCATACCTGGCCATCAATACTGATGGTGTAGATCACGATACATTTTGGTGATGCCAGGATGAACTACCCAAAATGAGAATTGAAAGTCTCACATCAGCTCTTCGCGTATGTATGCTGGCACCCATACTCACCCCTGGAAATGAAAGATCTCATCCCCACCTACGGTACATCTAGGAATAGGGTCCTCTCCTAACACAATATCCCTAAGGACTAGGCCTTTAGAATATGATATATTCCTCATCCTAACTTGATCAAGAAGAGTAGAGGAAACAACTACATAAGATAGAAAAGTTATCCCCTATCTGTTGTGAACCTCCAAATGCATCTCAGAGAACATATCCAAAAGCTGCCACTCATTGCTGGCCACCTAAAATGCATGTATCTGCGTTCTCATGCTCAACGCATCATCCACTGATTTTCCCTTCTTATGTGTGTTGGCAAGCTCAATGCCAAAGGACTGTAGTTACCTGACCCACTTCCATTGTCATAAGGTTAGATGACGCTGATTGAAGATGTACTTGAGACTTTAGGGGTCGGTGAAGACCAAAAAAATTCTCTCCCAGAAGATAATGCCTCCAACAGTGTAGGGCATGAACAACAGCTGTCAACTCCAGATCGAGCGTCAGGTAATTGCTCTCTTGTGGACTCAACTGCCGAGACCTGTACGCAACGAATCAATCTCCCTGCAAAATAAGAACTCCTATACCGATACCTGAAGCATCACAATAAACAGTATAGCTCTTCCCCAGCTCTGGAAAGACTAGAATCGGTGATGATGTCAACCTCCCCTTCAGCTCCTGAAAGGCTAACTCACAAGAATATGACATAAGAACATCACACCCTTCTTATTCTGACCTATCAGTGGTTCTAGTAAGTGTGATAAGTCCAGTATGAAACGTCTGTAGTATCCAGCCAGCCACATAAAACTCTGCACCTCAAAGACGTTCTTCGACTGCCCCCAGGAAACTACAGATCTCACATTCTCTGGGTCTACTGATACTCCTGCCTCTGAGATAGCATGACCCAATAAGTGAATCTGTACCATCCAAAAGTGGAATTTTGAAAGCATAGAATATAACTGAAACTCCCTCAGTGTACTCAAAATGATCTCAAGATGGGTATCATGGTCATTTCTAGTGTGTGAGTACCCCAATATGTCATCCACGAATACAACCACGAAGGAATCCATGTATGGATGGATCATTTGGATCATCAGTGCCGTGAAAACTCCAGGCGTGTTCGTGAGACCGAACGGCATAACCATGTACTATTATAGACCATACATACTCTGGAAGGCTGTAAGAGGTATATCTGATGGTCTAACATGCAACTGATGATAACCTGACCTCAAGTCATTCTTCTTGAATGCCCAGGCCACTTGATGCTGGTCAAAGAGATCATCGATCCTCAGCATGGGATACTGGTTCTGTAATGTCAACTCGTTCAACTTATGATAGTCCACACAAAGCCTGAGGGTGACATCTTCCTTCATCACAAATAGGATAAGAAAACCCCAAGGAGAAGTACTGGGTTGGATGAAACCCTTTTCCCACAACTCCTTCAACTTCTTCTTGAGCTCCTACAACACTGGTGTAGCCATCCTATAAGGAGTAATGGACACCAGTGCCGCTCCTAGCACAAGATCAATTGATAAGTCTACCTCGCGCTTCAGAGGAAAACATGAAAATTCCTCTAGAAATAAATCTCTGAAACGATCCACCACTGGAGGATAGTCTAACTGTGAATTCCACTAGTCATCCAGATAGAAGTAATCATAGAAGATGCGTTGAAACTCTTCCCAAGCCATATTTTTCTGGTGGCCCTCCTTTGAGATCACATCACACCAACTCAAGGCAGAGTCTCAGAGAAGGTAGTTAGCGAGCTTCCCCCTCTTCTCTATAGGGATTTATAGATGCTCGAAAATCATCAGTGTGGATTGTAGCCATGAATCTTCATCCTGAGGTTCCCCATCCCTTGAGAAGGTATGAGGAATCTACTGTTGAAAGACCCGCGTCAATTCTGCCATCGACGAGGTATGAGACGACGCTCCCTAAAAGGTCTTCATCTCCCACAAAAATCCCTCCCTGAACTATGCATCAACACATATGTCTGGTACAATGGATAGTTCCAAGTCTGGCACAACTGGAGGATCCGTTGGGAGTACCTGATCGGCCATGTATGGTGTCTAATCATTGTCTGGATACTGGCGCACAACCGGAGGATATCTTGGTGGCATGACTCTGCAAGTTCAAATGCACACCTTAGATTGAAATTATCAAGGACTAAACAATGGAGTGTAAGAGGGGAACATGAGAAAGAAATCACTCATGTTTTACAAAACATGACTACATGGCATGTACATTTCCTACACGGTCTGTTCTCTCAATTCTTTTACATGGGAGTGTACTCAGGCCTAAACTGTTCGTGCAGCACTCCCGACACACAGCATGTTATCCTAACACATGGTGTGTACTTGAATCCTCTTCCCCTGCCCGAGTCCTTCTACACAATTAAGCCACATGACTCTCCAAAGTCAAGACTACATGACATGTACAATTCCTACACGGCGTGTACTAGACAAGATTCACTAGGCCCGTGTTGTTAGTGACACGGACTGAAACACATCTCACACTACACGGCATGTTCCAGACGAAAACAACGTGTATGTGAAAGGATAACACCAACCCGTGTTGTTCGTAACAGGGTCGGGTACATGGGTCAGACTACATGGTGTGTTCCCACAAGATTTTCCACATCCTGTGTCTCTGCCCACATGACCTATGACATGGTTAGAGACTACATGGCGTGTACATAAATTACACGGTGTGTACTTAAGAAAAGTAGTTTCTTCCCGAGCAGAAGAACACATGGAATGTGCATAACATTACACGACGTGTATTCTGGGTTTTTCCAGATAGTAACCCTTAGAAACTACTCTGGAACCGAGAAAACACTAAAATGTGCATAGAAAGTTCCAAATTCTGATTCATGAGGGACCATACTCCCCAAAAATCAATGTTTGGGATCTTTTACACCTTATAAAATGGAAAACAAGGCAATGATCCACCAAATTCAAGTCCATGATGTCCCATTACACCTCAAGAACCATGGTTTGGTGTTCCTTCAAGAAAATCTCTACAAAAATCATAACCCAATCAAACAGCAGGTAGATCTATCAAGGAAAAAATCATAGCAACATGCATATTTTACGCATCATCTATCACAACAACAATCAATCACTATTGCATCTTAGATGGAATGGCTGAAATACATGACATGTGATTTCTAGAATGTTCCTATATGATGCATGATATGGAATACCATCATCTCTTTGGGTTGAAAAAGAAATATAACCTCAATAATATCAACAAAAACATCACAAATCATGTGAATCACTCAAGGTGAAATTAGATCAACTGTAACAATTGGAAAACAAGAAAAATTTCAATTTAAATGAGGTATATTGGCTTTTCTATGTACACGGGTTAACCACACCTGGGCAAAACTTATTATTAGTTACCTATTTCTTCCTATCCCTGGATAAAGGCTCCAAAAATTATGTTAAGAGAAAAGAATTCCATTGATACCACTTTGTAACATCCCGATTTTGGAAGCCTCTAAGAGGTGCCCTGTGCCCGGTTGGTCACATGGCCTCAAGTGAATTTCCCCAAACCCCAGGGGATTCCAACTAGAAGTGAGGGCCTTGGGTGTGATAGTGGGGAAACTATGACCACATTGGTAGAGTACACAATGGAAGAAAAATAAAATCAATAGCGAAAGCAGTAAACATTCATACAAGAGCTAACAGCGAAAGACTGAAAGAAAAAACGACTGGAGCACATATATAAATGATGCATGATACATATGTCTAAGAAAGAAGCCAAACAATTTACAATACTAGAATACAATAGTACTAAACCAAAGTGTAAAATAAAATATAAACAGATCATTGGGATATATATGACAAAAAATCATAAGATATAATATTATATTTATTATAAATAAATTCCCATTTATTCAATATCATTTACATCTATTTGAAATAATTAGTGATGGGATATATATGACTAGACAAAAAATCATAATAGATAATATTATATTTAGATATTAGAGGATTAAATATTTCAAAAATCATTTTCTCTTACTAAATAAAATATTTCTCACATGCCATAGAATAAATTTATATGTTACGTGAGAAGATCTCTATGTGAAATCTCTTATATGTCATATAAATGAGATTAAATTAAATATTAATAATGTAGTTTAGTAATAACTATAAAATATTAATTTAAAAATAACACATATTATACTAGATATGTATCTTCTTGTTATTTAGTGGCCAATCCATCCAATAGATCGATATCAATAAAAATATATCTAAAGAATGTGTTTTATTTTATTTTTTTCATCAACATTTAATATGAATTCAGTCATGATTTTAAATACATCACCCATGTTTCTTCAATGAAAACATATTTTTTGTAATTGGTAAAAAAATGAAAAAAAATATCAAATAAATTCAATATATAAAATGATTTCTAATTATGATATATAATATTTGGACATTTATATTAATGAAAAATGTACTTTCAATATTCTACGAATGAATTCAAAAACTAATCACACATCATTGAAAGAAAATTCCTCCCATGACGATATATGTATCTTAAATAACCCAATCTCAAAAGACCCATTAATATTGTAAAAATATCATAATTTGGAAAAATATATTCATTATTAGCATCAAATTCAATTGGTTTCCTTTGTTCCCACTCATAATTAGGTGAATGTTTTAGTATATTTATAAGGAAAAATCTTCTAATATTATTTTCCTTCAACTCTAGGGTAGGAAAACACTCAAAATAGTGGTCTATATTATTGTGAGATAATTATCCAATAATATTAGGTTAAATTCAATGATATAATTTGTTACTTACATGTATATATATAAATAGAAACACACACCCCATATAAGATATTCCTCTTCTAACAAATCATTATATTAAATATATTTACACATATTTAATAAAATATTTTGAACATGTATTTTAATATATGTAAATGATGGTCAGTAGTAGATAAATTATTTATCATAAAATTATCAAATATAATAATATGTTTGTTTCCAAAACTGCTTAAAAAATGTATGTAAAAATGTGGAATACAATGACATAGTTACAGAAAAACATTGATTTCAAGATTATTCATCCAAAAATATATATTTAAGAACATAATTATTATTAATCATTTAAAAATGATACAATTTATAAATTATTGTAAAATTAAATAGTCATGAAAAAATAATGTTTTGTTACATGTTTATGTTTTCCAAAAAACATGAAAAAATATATATTTTCTTTAATTATGTGAAATTTAGTCATGTGTTATCATATATCTTATCTTTGTGATAATTTCTTGTATTATGGTCCATGTTTGTAATATTGTAATTGGTATCCCCTGAAAATCATGTAATATATATTTGAAAGAAAAAAAGCCATAAATAAAATCAATTTTATCATCACCCAAAGGATTTATTCCATTATAATATAACAAAAAAATTATGAATTGATTGATCAATTATGTAAAATAAATAATTTTCATGTGTTTCCATTATAATAATAATTTTCATTACAATGATATATTTCCAAATCAATAATTTTAAATAAATATTCATCATGTTTTACTCCACTGATAATATCATCACAAATACACATATATTATGGTACAATAAATATCATTTAATAAATTTCCTATATGTTTCCAATAACCCTATAATAATTTATTAATAAAAATATTGGATTTTAATTTATTATATCAACATTGATTAATAATAGGGATTACCAATACTCTGATTATTTGTATGGAACTTTTAATTGAATAATATTTTCTATAAAATATACTGCCTTCATTTTCAAAAATTTATGAAGTTAGCCCATTAACCAAAGGTCCCCACGATGAAATTTTAAATGATTTCGATATAGATAAATAGTGAAATTATTATTATTAAACCCTAAAGAACTTCATTTATTATGTTTGTTCATAAATAATAATTTATCTCTCTTTGGATATCATTATTTCCATCATTCAACATTTCATAATATTTTCTTCAAC
Source organism: Viscum album (assembly GCA_963277665.1). Classification (NCBI taxonomy): domain Eukaryota; kingdom Viridiplantae; phylum Streptophyta; class Magnoliopsida; order Santalales; family Viscaceae; genus Viscum; species Viscum album. The sequence goes on from OY728120.1 coordinate 1,912,751,842, forward strand.
ATCAGATAAATTATTTAAAATAAAAAAATAAGATAAAATTATTTCATCAAATTCCATTATATTAAGTTTTAACCCAAAAATATTCTTACTATCAACAGTCATAACCACATAGTGAGATACAAAGATACCAATATTCCCTACCTTATATAAGTATTTATTATAGGGCTAAAACACCTCCTAATATAATTTTATCTATAAAATAGTGTCTTTTCGTTGTATATTTTTATCATATACATTTATTACTTTTATATATCATTCAATAAGATACAATTAATGTAAATATAAAATATAATATAACATATGTCTGTCAACAAATGTAACTATAGATACACTATCCAATTATAAATATTTTGTAAAAAATACATATGTTGTTGAATTCTTATTATGAAATGATTATTTTTCAAAAAAATGATAAAATTTTATACTCTAAAATGATTAAAATAGAATTGAAAATATACCAAATTTGGATGGTATAATTTTGGAATATTATGATTAATTTATAATAGAGTGTAACTTGAAATAATGTTTTCATTAATATAGGATAGTGAGCATTTTCCTATCATTTTAAACACTAATCTATAATGAAACCAAATATTCAATCTTGAATAATAACCCCGATTCCCATTAAGAAAATGTAAACATTTTAATTTTTTTCAAACATGGGTAATGTATAGAAAACTAAAGGAAAATAACATCAATTTACCATTTCTAGTTGAAGGTAACACCATGTATATTCTAAATGATTTTATATATAATGTAAAATGAAATATATCTTTAGTATTTTCATTTAAATCAGTTAATTTATTGATCAAACTATTATAAATTTCTTATCCTACATGTGTGACATAAATGGGATATTTTATATCAATAAACATAAGAATTTTTAGAATTAATAAGAACAATATTATTTCATATGTATTTTTTTTGATAAGACAAAACATTTATCTTTCAAAATGAAATACGAATTCTTTTTCACCATTTCATATTATTCATTAGTTAATATAAATTTAGGTGGAAAATCATGCTCTTATAGACCATTAAATTTTTATTTAATAATTCGTAGAGAGATATATTTGATGAAATCCTTAATGGAACATGTTCATTATTTATGTCACAAGTTTTATTTGATGACATAAAGTATAATCATTAAAAATTTGACATGAATAATATACCTCAACACTAAATCCTGATATAAGTAATATATTTTATTTTTTTCTTATAGACATATATTATTATAGAATGTATATGGAAATAAACTTTTTTATCATACAATACTAAAAAAAAACCTCCAGTAAAAATTTTAAATCATCAATTTATATTAAATAGTAAAAAACTATCATTTTATAAAATTATCCTAAATATTGTCAACGTCATCATAAAATAATAATTCTGAATATTTTCAATAGGGAAGAAATAATAACTTATAATATTACTTTCCAAGATCATTTTTTCCAAATTAGGGTTTAATATATATTTATTCCATTTTTAAATATTCATATTTTAAGCTTCGTAGAATAATATTAATATTTAGGATAATTTTTATAAATTATATCATACTATGGTGATTCATTAGGGTGGCATAGTTTTCTATATGATAAAAAATCATTACATTTCTATCTCGAACACATTACATCATTTAAATTTAAAAATTGAAACAATAAACAAGGAATTATTGAATGATGGATGATTTCATTATTATTAGGTTCGGTATGTTACTATATGGATATGTAAACATTAGATCATCCTTTTATATTGTATCATGATCACCCATATGTGATATACTTTGGAAAAACATCATATTACTTCCTATATAGAATATAGACATTATGGAAATCATGTATATTCCAACAACACAGTCCCCATAGAAATAATATTTTTTTCTATCATATATAGTATCTGAAAGTTATTTTTTTATATTAATCTATCTCTTCCAAAATATAAATCAATACAATGAAATTTTTATCACTCCATTGACATATTGATTTTATATAAACCAAAAATTACACTAAAAATGAAATATAAAATTTAATATAACCTGATAACCATAGTTTTTTACATATCCATAAAAAATTATAAATGTAACTATTATTTGAATTCAATTAGCTTAAAATTGATGAATTATTTCATTAATATGATCTTCATATTAATTTAAATATATATTAACAATGTTTGATCATGAATTATATTTTTATTCACCCGAAACCCTTCACTAATAATAACATAGATGAAAACCAATGAAATTAAAATTATATTTATTTAGTATATACCATCAGTTACACATTTTAAAAAATATTACATTTTGGTAGTAAAAACATTATTCATTTTCATCCATCCATTTAGAAAATTTATAGATATCATAAACCTCCTTCTTATATTAATTAATTTTGAACATTTCATTTATGTAATTGTTAACCATTATTCATTTAAAATATAAATTATAATTAAGAATTTATTTTCAGACTTATTAAAATAAACATATATTCATATTTTAAATCATTAAAAAAATTAACAATATTACATTATATTTAATTTATAATGATTATAATATAGTAATGTATGACCGATAACATAAAAAATATATATAATGATCATTTATTAATATAGTTATGTTTGATTCTTATTGGTTTATATTTCTATCCTCACACAGTATAAATGATATATACATTTATATACAAATATAATTATGTGTATATATATATAAATATTTATATACACATATAATTATATATATATGTATTAATATATATATATAATAAATAAGGAATATGTATAAATATATTTATACTTTGAATATTATATAAGAATGTAAAAATATATAAAAATATATTAATGCACAAGCATATAATCATTTGTATATATTAAAAAATATATATATATAATTAAATAATCGTAATCATATATATAAATATATAAACATGTTCTCACACACATATATATACATATAAATATATGAAAACATTTATAAGAGGAATATTTTTCACTAGAAATCAAAAACAAACCCAAAAATCAAAATACGATAATCAATATATTAGTTTCATTTATAAAACATTAAATAAATTTGATATTGAATTATTACGTTAAAACTAATTATAATTCAAAGAAACACTTACTAGTATGAAATTGATAAAAGTTGTTTAGTAAATAAATAATCTTAAAAATTTCTCTAATTTCAATATTTGTATAACTAATAAATTACAATATAAATAGAGAGACCATCATATAAATACCCCACATTTAATATTTCAATAAATATAATTCAATAATATATTATTTAATGAATAACACAATAAATTTATTCATATTTTAGGATCCCAAAATAAATGTCCCTTAAAAATAATAGTTGTATATAATAATTTATTAGAAACAAAAATATATATTATTAGGGATTGATACCATAACAAAAAGTTGTAAAATAATGGATCAAAAAGTTATTTTTCTCAACTAATGTTGGATGGTAATAGAAGGGGACTAGTCATTGGTTGTCATGTAGATAGATGGAGCTCCTAACTAACAATGAATATGGTACAATATTTAACAATTTGGCATAATTTAGATGAGTATGGGATAAAAACATTTTAATTTTTTAGAGTGTCATATAATTTTGATTTATTAAAATAACTATTATAAAAAAATATTATTTTTGTTAATAAAACATAGGTAAAACCCTATATAGAATGTATTTTCTCATATCTTATATTATAAAATATGTGAAATAACTTTTTATCTAATTTTATTAAGTTAATAACATTAAATGAGAACTTCATGATGTAAGTATATTACGAGTGGAAGATTCAACTAGTTATGAAACAAATTTTAAAATCATTTTTTTGGTTGAATTTTAATGATTAATTTTGAATTATATACTCCAAATTAATTTTAATTTTTATTTGATGTGAGAAATTAATTATTAATTGGAATAATCGAATGGGGAAATGGGTTTTTAAACATACAATTAAATAGTAGACATTCATTCATAAAAACAGATTATTTTTTGATATACGATTTTATGATCATATATACTTTAATATCTCATATACCACTTTTTTAATGTCTTGGTATGGGTGCTATTCATATGTTCTCTAAGGTAGGTCATTGCATTTCCATTATTGAACCTACTAGAATTCTAGAGGCTTTTTATTATAATTGACGGTCTAATGAAACTTGATGGGATTTTATACCCTCTTAATCAGACTATCCCAAAGTGATAAAATAGGAACGAAGAGAAATAATAAAAAAAATATTCATTCATTACTAAAAAATACCAAATATAAGTATATTACCCCAACCAAATATTATATATACCTTGAAATGTAATAAAACTCAAATTGAAATACTCTTTAAAAAATACCGAAAATGGGTTCCAACACCAAGTCGGGTCCCCTCATCCATGCACACCCCTAGCACCTAAATCAAACCTCATGATAGGTCTCTTTCCCTTATCCTTACCAGCATCCATGATGTCTTCTCAGGTAACCAATGGCGGCTTGACCAATGTGTGAGTACAACTCAGTAGGCCACAACTAATGGTTTCTAAAAAATTTCCAGTCATAACAGTTTATGGAGAAGTAAAAATAATAATGTGAACCTAAAAATAATTCATGTGTTTTCAATTATTATCTATTTTAAATAGTTTATTTTACTCCTTAATTCTATTTATATCACATTCTACATCAAACATGCGTCATCTTGTACCTTTCATCTAATCCATGTATCAAGGGTCACATGTTTGTGAGCTTGGATCTCAATTAAGGAATTTTACTATGAATCAGAAAAACATTTCCTATTATCCAAACCATGATATGGAACACCATTATGATACCCTTATGATCATGAAAATCAATCCCTTCCCAGAAACAAAAATTCATGGAATATGGGCACCTAGAGCATAAATCAAGCCTACCCATATGAGTGGATCATCAATCCATCACCCAATACACATTTATCATATTCTCATAGACTAATCATCATTAACAATTTTATCATATAAAACATCAAGGGATAACCATTTCTATTTAATCAAGATTTTGTCTCGTTGCATTAATTATTCTCTTATTCCTGAAAAAAAATTTATTTTACTATTTGAAAACATTACGGCCATTTGTTTCCCATTTCAATTCATTTAAATATGTGTTAATTACCCATTAACCAATTATTATATTAATCCATTTACATCTCATAAACCATTTAACACTTCATTCAAAAAAAACAGACCATCATGATGTGACATTGTGTTGATCACAATTATAATTTGAATAATATTATAAAACATTCAATTTATCACTTATCATCTCAATAATTCATGTCCACGTAATTGTCCCACCCAATGGGTGTTTGTAGTCTAGGTTAACCAGTCATCAATTGATCTTAGGTGGATCATGAGGGATCAAACACAACATTTATATACCCAATTAAGCATTTACAACCAATGATAGTTGAAACATATCATTAGCATAATGTCCAAAACCAAATACACATAACCAACATCAATACTAGAGGATATAACATGTAGTCCACCTACCTCATGTTTACATATGAATTGTCTCTTAACCATATAATTTGATAAAAAATAAAACAACCATGAAAACCCAACCATAGAAACTATTGAAAAATAATGTTTTAGGGATTTTGATTGTGAAAAATAACCACACCTTCCCTTTTTCAGAAAATAGATAATTATGGAGTGTTATACTCACTTGGGTCCTCAATTCTTACCCAAAATCCCTCCAAACAGCCATGAATCATAGTGTAGTGTTTTGTAAGCTTGTGAGAGGGAATATTTTTTTGAGGAAGATAAATATGTAAGGAGGTGAAAAAACCAATATAACACTTAAATATTGGGGGGGATAATTGGAAATTCTTCCTCTTTAATGTTGTGTATGGGTTGGAAACAAGGTTGTACAAACCATGACCTAACTTTAAGCCACCCTCTATACCAGAGGAAACTGGGTGACAAGGTATCTTGGGGAGCTTAAATGGTTTGGAAAATCACCTCTTCGATGAGAAAAATGGAACTATATAGGATTACAGTGTCAACAAGTTCCCATATTCATGGTTTGTTACCCATGAACCCTCCACATATAGGTTTCCCAACTAAGTCACATAGTTCTTATTTTCCATGAGGTAACTATGTGAATTTCATAGGGGAGAATTTCATATTCCATATTCATTCACAAACCCCCTGAGACACTCTCGAAAATCCTCCTATTCTTTGAAAAAATCATTTATCCAAAATAAGGGATTTGAAATGAAAATTAAACATATATCTACATTATTAATGTTTTGGGATCTTACAAATTATCCCCCTTATAAATGATCATCCTCAATCTATAATCCCATGAATTATTGAATCTATAAGGTAAAAAGATCATGAAATTGGGAACAGATGTCTTCCTATCTATCCCAATTATGCGTTTGAATGTTTCTTTGATTCCGAAACACTCTATCTAATGGAAAGGTCATATCCTGAATTATTATCACATTATAATCTATAATGCAAAAAAGTTTCTCCTCAAAGGACACATTATCCACAATCTCAGCACCATTGACTGTGATCACATGATAAGGGTATTTGTGATACTTCCAAATCTATAACACAAGAAAAACATCATTTATTCTACCATACTACATTGGATGAGACAATCTATAAACATATAGTCCAGTCCACTCCAAAATCTGAAATTCTTCCATATACCTAGGCACCAACATTATCTATTTTTTGATCTGTTTGTTACCCAACCATGGAGACACCTAGAGGAACACACGATCACCCACATCATACTCATGGGGATCAAAAATGTCAATAATATTATGAATTATACAAACATTGATTCATATAAAAACTTTTATGAATCTTATGAACCTTCTATGATGTCTCTTTTGTGAGAATATGTCCTAAAAAATTTCATTCATTGACCCCCAACCAAGAAAATGGTGTTCTACATATCCTAGCATAGAGAAACTCATCTGGTACCATTTAAATAACATGTTGGTAACTTTTTTTGTATGAAAACACAAAATGTGCAATGTCTTAGGCTCTGCCTAAATCAAGGATGCATGCTCTAAGCATGTTCTCTTGCACTAAGATACTATGAAGTGATTTATCATTTGTCGGTTAGTGGAAATCCGTACTTAGAAGGACATGGGTTCCATGAAACTTCTTTAATCCTTTCTATAATCCTGATGTAAAACATGGATAAAAATCTAAAACAATACATAACAGAATCCTCATCAACTATAATATCACCGAAACATATAATTCACTCAACATGACAATAGTTAATGTATCTCAAATCGGTAATAAATATTCCACCTTCATTAAGATTTCAAAAATTACCCATCTCATAGAATTATTCATTGGTGTCCTCATATGACCTGCCATAATTATCATGATGACATCATCCCACTGCCCTTGTATAATTTCAAATGGATACTATATTCCACATAGCCTATAATGATCAACATTCCCCTATTGTAAAATTTAGCATTGCGTCATGATACATGCAACCACATTCATCATCCCTTGGAAAAAATACTATTTTTGAAGATTACAATATATTTTGGAAAACCCAAAATGAAGATCCCTATTTGAGTCATGAAACTCATGCATGAACTCTTATCGAACACACATTGGAAAAACAATACATCCTTGGACATAAATAATATCATCATTATTGATAGTCCAACTAGAATGTGACTCCCCACTTTCAAAGTGTTCACTCCATGCCAAACTCTTTGGATCAACATGATACCTCTCCTCCATACAATCTAAGAGTGTGGACTCATCATACATGGATCTGAGGTTCATCTATTCCTAGTCCTCACTGACCCCTATATGCATTTGGGTGTACAAATCCATCATCTTCTACTCATAACTATACTCATAGACTACCAAATTAAATTTATTTGTGATTAAATCATCAAAACACAATTCTCATTTCCTGAAATATAAGCTAACCACTAATATAAAATTATAATATATTCTGCTCATATTTTATATTAGTATTTGAATTCACATTAATAGTTGTTGTGCTTATGGATTTTATGGTCAGTGTAAACAACAAACCATTCTCCCAATAGGTAATTTGACCAATGATCTTAAGGAAAACCAATTGATACCCACTTTTGATCATTTTTGGGAAATTATTATCATGAGGACTCAATATTTGAGGCCAATATTCCAGGACATGATATCCCTAAACAAAAATATATCTATGTCTGATCTCGAACACATTTAAAAACAATGTGTAATCATTACCCTTCTTGGGTAGGATCTAAATCAGTCTAGTATTCATATGGTTCTTCAACTCCAGGAAGGCATTCCCACTTTCCATAGACCATTAAAATTTTACTCCATTATTGGTTAATCCCATGATTGGTACTTCTATACTATAATAATTATTGATTAAACTCCAGAATTAAACTTCCAATCCCAGAAATAATATGATTTCAAAAAAAAATTCGTGGGATTCTCCCAAGATACAACTACCTACACATTTTATTTTTCCAATAACACTCCTTCTATGGATATGATATGACATAAGAATTTTACCTTGTTAATCCATAATATACACTAGGATAGCTTGGTGTATAGATAATCCACTCTCAATTTAATAAATATAATTTCAATATGTTTTTTACGGTCATCATGAGTCTCTATGTACACCAAGATGTCATATATAAAATCTATGAAAAACTGATTAGTGAAAAGATTAAAATTTCCATTCATCAAATATATAAACCATTATGAATCATTTTTCACAATTAATGGAATCATAATTAACACATAATGACTATACCTTCTCCTGAAATTATTATGTGGTATATCAGAATGTATCACCCTCTACAATCCATTGGGTTTCTTGAAAACCATGTTTATTGAACCCCATGGTAGCATATATGGGTGGATAAATCACTTACCCTCCTACACTTAAAGAATTGTTATATGCTCTTCAAGATATTTTTTGTTCCATCCTGCATGTTGGAATGGAGACTTTTTTTTCTCTAGGTACTAAATCAATAATGGAATTAATATCTCTCCAATATGGAAAACTAAAAAAGTACTTAGGGTAATAATCCTGAAACCAATCCACATCTATAGTAAAGTTATCATGCTCTCCCTCGCCATAATCATTAATAAGGAGACCCATTTGTGGTGGAGGTCGCAAATATCACATTTTTCATGTCATTCCACAGTTATAGTAGATGGACAGCTACCGCCTTAAAATAATGTAACTCTTCCCAGACCACTCCTTCTTACAAAACTGTTTTGGAGAATATCAAAATATATCATCCTAATATTAGATTATATACTACAAGATCACCCAAAAAAATTATTTCACCTTCAATAAGATTCATTATTTCCCTGTTAGAAATTAGAGCCTCATCCACAACTATAGAAACCCTCTTCACATGGATGATATTTATTAAATGATTTACCACAAATATAATATCATCCTAGATATTCCAAGCAATTTACACCACATCTCCCATCAAAATCAAAGAGAAACACTACAATTTTATGAATAAGACAACATAATCCATCACGATCATGATTCGTGAGTCATGTGCATAAACTCTTCAGCATTATTCTTCTTGCATGTGTCTGGGAAAATGGGTCCAATTATCACCTCAAAAAATTATTCATATTTCATTCCCTCTATCATCTCTTATAGATATTTAGTATCCCACCAATGGAGCCGAGGTCCTAGAAACATATTATTTTCTATTATAACACACTTATCTGGTTGGGTCAATAAGTCATACAGAATCATCTGGATGAACTCAATCTAAAACACTACAGGCTTAGGCCCACCACCTCCTTTAAAATTTGGAAGGTATTATAGTTGAAAAGAAAATATTAAATTAATCATACTTTGAGAAATATACCTACATATCACATTATAAACTACATAAAATAATAAATTTACTCATGGATTTTCACTTCCCCTTGTTAATCAATATCACCAGGGGATCATGCCCACCACTATATAAGTATTCTTGGTTATATAATAATAATTACAAATTTATAAATATCTTCATGGTAGAATATCTCTTCAATTATAAATTTATGACTAAAAACCATAACATACTATTTGTACAATTCCACTTAAGATATCTTACTCACTACAAAACATGTTACCCAAACAAACATAATTCCATCTTATTTAACAACCAAATTATCACTATTATAATTCACCCATAAACTAGATCATTTAAAACTAGGTTTAATAAATCTCCCAAAGTTCCACATTATATTACACACCATCTTTACCATTCCAAAAAAATCATTCAATTCATTTTAAAATATATCATTTTGATTTGGCATATTTTCATAAATATTTCATGAGAATCAGGATGAATTTTCAACTCTCATAGAAGACTATAACCCTTTCCCAATGTGTTCTAACTATGATGCAATTCAAACGTATCACAATGTGCATAGAAAGATGCATTAATTTAAAATCATTGTAACATGTCAAGAAAAAACATAAATCATTGAATTTAATAAAATCACACTACAAGAGCCTCACTCAATGTGAAATAACACCCTACTATAACCAAAAAATCAAGAATGATAATCCCACACAAGGTATGTTTATTTTCCCCCATACAGGGGTTAGCTAATCCCATGAACGAGGTCACTATCAGGACTCAAAACCATGAATATCATTTCTATCGCCTAAAACAAAATAAAAATTAGAGAAAACCCTCCTCTGATACCACGTTCTATGGTAAAAAATTTAGGTTCCACTAACCAGTTCCCTGAGAAAAATCATTACATTACCTCATGTATGCATCTCCGTACACCAAATGATACTAACTAGTATTTATTGTCTAATAGAAACATCTAGGGACACTATACACTATTTATTATAGTAATCCACAGTATATAAAATAAGAACATAGAAAAACAATTCAAAACACAATCATACATTACCAAAATAATTTCCCAAAACAATTTTCATTCCTCCAACCACATAGTAACTATTGAATGTCATGTCCTACTGTGTAACATGCCAAATGAATCCAAAACTAAAATTCATAATTAGTATACCAAAACATATCTCGAAACAATGTTTCGATTCCTTAACAACGCATTCCCCTGAACCCAAAATTAAAACACTCTCATATGCCCTTTTCTATCATCATAAAATGCAACCATGAAGTCTTATTAGGAAACTAATACATGCCAATAAGTGTGTCAGTACAAATTAATTATCCCACACTATGGGTGTATAAAAAATTTGAAGTGTAATCAATCTATACCAAAGTATGGAAAACAATGTAAACAACAAAAATAAAATAAATTACATCCTTTATCATTTATTTTATACACGTTATATTTTTAGTTCCTTGTTTTATCTTTTTTCCATAAAAACTACCAAAACCCATTCCATCATATGATCCATGAATCATGGGGTACTGATCTGAAATCATATAGCCTCAATCCATGATTCTGACCTGGATTCTAAATTATATGTCTGACCATCCTAAACACAATCTGGAACTCCATGTCCATACACTTTATTATAAAAGACTAATCCCATTCCTCATAAAATATTATGCATAGTGGTTCTTGGTGCATCAGTTTATACCACCCATGGGATAAAAAAATTAATCCAATATCCAACTACCATTTATCAAATCAACATATTCACATCATCATTAACCATTTTATCAAAGAAAACAACTAGTGCTCCCGTTTTCATTTATTCATATTTCGATGGATATTTACATTCATTATGTAATTAAATTAGAAAAACTTTCATTTTGATATTTTAGAACACAACAACTATTTAGTTCTATTTATGTTCCATTTAAAAAGGATACATGCCTCATTAGAAAATTATCTCATTAATCCATTTACACCTCACAACACATTTAACAAATCATGTTAATCCAAACACTACTTCATTCCCATTCATTAGGTTAATGACTATTAAAATTGGTTTAATATTTTAATCTCATTAATATATCAACAATAATCCCAATCATTCATGTAAAAGGGAGTTCACCACACTATTGTTGCCTATAAGACCCATTTAACAATCCATAATAGATCCCACATAGATCATGATAGATCTAGCACATAATTTAGAAACCCAATTAATCCATTCCAACCAATGATTATATAAATTCATCGTAATGAATCTATGGTCACAACAACATTCAAATAACCAAGACCAAGACTATTAGATATAACTTATATACAACCTACCTCATGCTCGTAGATGAATTATTTCTTAACCATATATGTTTATAATGACTCATATATCCCTAAAATCCTTAATACACCATCTACTAGAAAAATAGGGTCATATGGATTCAGTTAAAAAAAATAACCACACATTCATTTTCAAAAAAATATATATAAGAAATATGTGTGTTAGAATCACTCAGATCTTTGATTCATAGCAAAACATATTCCAAATAATAAATAATTGATGGATAATTTCCTCTTAGAAGATATTGAATGGGATGTTTCTCATCTAGGATACTGGAAGATGAGTAGTGGTTAAAATGATTTTTCAATCTTTAAATCATAAGGGTAATGGGAATTGAAAATTCCCCCACATTAATGGTGTTAATGGTTTGACCACATGGTTTTCAAAATAGTGAGAAAACTAAGGCCACCATATTTCCATGTGTTTCCAACAGTATATGGTCTACTTGGGAGCACACATTGTTTTAAAGATGAAAAAGTTCCCATGAAAATTTAATATTTCCATGATTAAATGGTATACAAGATCTCCCTTTAACAGTTTGTTAGCCATGTGCCCTCCCCCTATAGGCTGCATAGTTAAGGAATAAATATATTACTAACATTGCGCCAACCACATTCACTACATTGTGTTGCCTATTTTAATCCATTTTAATGTCAAAGAAAAATGATACACCCTATACAATCCCCAAATTCTTGGGAAACAAACCATTATCAAAAATAAGGAAGTTTAATAGGTACAAAGACACATACATACCACTTTAGAGGTTGGATATCATATAACAGTAATGTACACTAGAATAATTTTTAAGAAGATTTGATGATAATTCCCAATCCACATGGTATTTTAAAATATTGTTCTCCAAAAGGTGCAATATAATACTATTGTATATAAGAATCAAAAAACTTGATGATAACATATAACTCCAATTATCATATAGGACCAACAATTTCCACCTCACCCAACTACTCAAGGATTTTTATCAACATATGAATAAAAAATATATTTATTATATTCATCATATTTTTAATATTAAAAACCCATTGGTATATATTGGATTTTCTTAGACAAATATATAATCGATGGGTATTCCCATTGATAATGGACCAAAATGAATGAATCTACAAAATATCGGCGGAAACCTATAATGGATTCTTTGGTATTTAATTCCAAAATTTGTATCCCATCATTCTTAAGGGTCTCATTTTTTAATTTATTCATCTCTATAATTTGGTGATGATTTTTTGGTTCATTTCATAAAACTCAACCAATTTCTATTTTCACCCTAAATTATTTGATATAAACAACTATATTAATGGTGATTCACAATGGTTCTAAAATAAACCTTGTACAATAATAATATTTGATTTATCATTCATCATTCACAATATTTGTTATGGAATTTGATCTATCATAGATGAATTAAATGGGATGTTAAAAAACTGTTTGTTCACACACAAGGTAAATAATAGTGGAGGGGTCTTCCATTGGGTTAAAGATAGATTAAGTTGTGATGAGTTTTGTGGGACAATTTTATACTAACAGGGGTTGAAATAGTATCCATTATCAGAGATCATATAAAACATCCTCTAGGTGAAACATCTATGGATTTATATTATAATCTAGGAATATATATTGTTATTATTTATTGTAATCTATCCTATATGGATATTATATTAATATTTATATATTTTTTAGATTACATCAGCAAACGTCATTATCCAAAAATAACTCAACGGAATCAAAAATTGTATTCATTATTGTAGTATAGTTTAACAGTAGAATTACAAAACTTTTAGGTCTTTCAAATCGTGGATATGCATGAGATGATACCAATAAATTTTCAATTGTACCATCTATTGAGGAATTATTTCAGTCAAAGTGTGAAGATAGAGTACATATGAAGTGTCTGAATGTCATATTTTTGTATAGTTGATATATGTTGTAGTTATTTTATGATGGGTGGAACAATTATATTTTCCTCTCTATATTCTACTAATACATTTAATGAAAAAAATCATTCTTTTTTTAATAAACTAGTACACTATTAGATTATATTGGAATTGTCCATAAATCTGATTAACATTGATAATCCGTTCGGTAAGTGACTAAGATATAATATTGAAATTTATTTTTCTTTTGATATATGTTTTTGAAAAATAATAAATAAATTGATTTTTTTCAATGAGATGATAATCCCCATTATTATTTTGGATATGTATTTTTTTATAAATATCAATATTCATAAAAACATATATCAATGAATGTTTTCAATCACATATTTAGATTTTATTAATTATTAAATTATGATAAATATGGAATTTTCGGTCGTATTAAATGTCCTAAATTAAGAATTGTTAGAGTATATAAATTGTTTATGGGGATTCCTGATGTTCATCATATATAGATTTAAGAAACTGATTGAACTAAATCATTTTTGTACCAATTTATAGAATATATTCTTGAAAAATTTTATATTATAACTTCTAAACCAGTTGTTGATGTCGAGCTTCAGTTATTGTCTATAGTTTAATTGATATAAATAAATCAAATAATCTACCAAAATATATGTCATCTTCATATTGATTCCAATTTATGTGATTGAGGAAATAATTTTTACCGGAAAAATCATTTTTCATTAGGGACTTCCATTTATTTTGTCTAAGAAATTATACAATATTCTCTAACTATGTTTACGGAGAAATAAGTTTTCCCTGGAATAAATTTTAAAAAAATCAATTTCATATAATTATTTATTTCTTCACATAGATAAATTGATCAATAAAATTTATTTTAAATTTATTGTCATTTTTCTTGACATTTTCCCTTGGTAAGATTATAATATAATCCGATGCTGGATATTTGACATTTGTATGGGTCCTTTGAGTTTCTAGTCATGCAATCTAGATTGAACAATTCCCATTTAGAATTCATGGATTTAATATAAAATACATTTTAAATGTTCTTATAAAATTAGTTGGTTGAATACATTTAATCCATTGATTTGAAATACGAACTATAGTTTTAGATTCTTGTAAGAGAAACAGAAAACATCATATGGTTAATTATGTTAAAAAATACTATGCAATTTTGTCTAATATTTATAACAAACATTTTTTCCATAGGATTTAAATTTTCTAAAATTATTCTATTTTGATCATAAATCATCAATTACATATTGATTCCTAAACACTTATATCTCTAATAATGATAATAATACTATTTGAGAAACACATGATGGTTTGGCGATACTTGATTAATGGGGTCATAATTGAATCCATTTATATTATATTAATTGTTCAGTTATAGATCTAACCAATACAATTGTGGATGTCACCCTCGTCACGACCCACTCCCACTAGGTATGCCCCTACTAAGCTGAAAATGAATAAATAGAGATAATGACCTCCCCGATTCATGCCTTCAGTAAGCCCCGGGTAGATGAAGAGCACAAAGGGTCTATAATCTCACATAAGAAAAAATGATAAAAGGAATTACCCTTTTTATTGAACAATATTGGGATACCATATGGTAAATCCAAAGCAACTCAAAATACTAAAAGTAAAATTAAATCAAAAATCCATTCCCAAAATCATGTTCAGACATAATGCTGACACAATGTACAACAAAACTACAACGTACAGTACAACAAGAAAAGAGACTAAGAAGCTAGAGCAACTATCATGATTCCGAAGATAGTAAAATCTTGAACATTCCTCTAATTCCGCATAGAATCTAGAAAGAAGTGTTATATAGGTAGGGTGAGCATAAAAGTATACTGAGTAGGGAAAATGATTCCACTGTTGCACAAGTGGGGGAACCTAATAATGTAATTCCCCAACACTAAAAGCCCAGAGTCGGTGCATTGTTACGTATCATTGTCATGATCATAAAAGATCAAGTCTTGAAAGACCAATTAGTTTAGTAGCCTTGGAAGTACTAGCTACATTCTTAAGGTTTACCTTACATTATAAAATAGAAAACTACAACATACTTTTTTTCATTGAAAACACGGAGACCCCATAAACTATCCCAAGAGGTCAGTAATAATATACTTTTTCACATCATTGGAAAAATAAAACATAGAAAGAGGTGAGCTAAGATGATTATTAAGGATAACAATATAGCCTAAACATTCACAAATAAGAATAAATATTTAGGAAATGTATAAGACTAAAACAAAGGCCTTATAAACATGAACATGGGCATAATATGGAGAAGATAAAAATCAAATAATTCCATTTACTTACTCTCATGGATATTCTACTGGTTGAATAATCACATGAAATATCAATAGCCACTTTCATTATGATAGAATGCATAATTCTAGACTTTCATAACCACATAGTCAAGGCCTTGTTCCAAGACTAAAAATAAAAAATTTTCGAGGCCTTGTGCCAAGTCAAATGTTTGTCTCACGATACCTACTAATGCATAGAGGAGTTATAGCAGGCTCCACCCATCACATAATAAGTCTAATGCATTCCTCATATGAAAAGGTTTAAACATAACCTAAACATTCGTATTAAAACTAGCATAAAAATGTCCATAATTAATCGATAAACCGTGAATGGTATAAAATAACACATCTATAGTCAAAACTATTGCAAAACATTCAATACAATATGGATGTTTTGTATCATAATAAATCAACTTCAAATAATCATAAATTCCATCAAACAATGGTGACATAGATGAAATCAAAACCTTTTTTAGAGAAATATATCTTTCTATTTTGAAATCATTTGAAAGTCACATAATTATAATGAAGAAATTTATTTTGAAAATATTCTTACAAGATTTTAAGGGATGCTTCGATGATGTTATAACGACAGAAAATAGCTACACCCACTGTATAAGTTAAAAAACATTCTTACCATAATGTTGTCGAAAAGGTCATAAAGTAACTTGTTTGGAAAACGACGGAATGATTCATTTCAAAACATATAAGGTCAAATAAAGGTATAAATTACTTAAAACCATTGTCTATTAAATATTAAAAAAATATTTGAAATACATTTTTAAGAAACATGGATGTGTATGATAATGAGTTCCCAGTAGATACTTATGAAAAAACAACCTCGGATAATAAAGATAATGTGAAATTAACCCTTACCTTGTAATTTTCATTGGTCGAGGGTAGATTAACCTCATGTATAGTGGTGAAATCCTTTTCATTAAATTATACAAGAATCATATACATTAATATCATATCATATATGATCTTTTAACATTTCTTTGTTAATAATATCTTAGTATTACTATCGTTTCGGTTGTTAACTGATTCATTTTCCTTTATATGATTTTTTAAGTAATTAATTTTTGTTATGGATAGGATGTATCTTATTCATATTCAGAATGATATTATGTCTTTAAACATTATTTTTAATCATCTAATTAGTATTTGTTTTTGAAGGGATACAATGGGGAATAAATCTCATCGTGTTCGTGGAGACGGTAATCTGTACATACGCATGAGCGACAATATCATTCTTTTGATATTAAAATAATAGAGAATTGGATGTTATATCATATATATAGAATAATTATCATGTTTTATTTAAAATTTACATCAATTAGACATCATTATTATAGCCATCCAAAGAATAATGTATTGAATAACAATTACACAACGACGTGAAGACGTTAAACTGTAAGTACGCACATATGGTCTCATGTCATTCAAAGGATTGATAGAATAATGAATATGGTTATACCATATTTATAATAAATCACACTATATATAAGATGACATATTTTTTATTTTAGAACTGAATAAACAAAGAAAGAGGATGTGGAAAAAGAAATTAACTTGAAAGAGGTGATGAAATATTTACCTTTTCTTCGGGTTCTACCTTTTGATTTGATAAAAAGGGCTCCTTTGGTTGGCTTTTTGACTAAAGGAAGGCCTATAGGATTAAGGTAGGATCATTGAGTGAGTATTTGGGTAGAGTCTGGCCGAGCCAAAAAGCATTGAAGGTGTGAATTAGAGGGATGTGGGAGTGCCCTTTTATAAGAAGTGTGAAGGGCACCTTAGGAAAAGAGAGAAATATTATTTTATAATAATCACATTTTCGATTTTTAATGGCACCAAAAAAATTATTTAAAGGATAATATGGGGATGGGTCTAAAAACACTCAACCAATAGGTTTTATATTGGTTTGTGTCACTATATTAACCTTATATTTTAGATTTAACTATTAGATAAATAGTTTGAATTTACCTTGACTCGTTCTATTTTTATATTATATGGTTAATAAACATAGAATATACTTCAAATAGAACCCCAAGTGGATCATTAATAATACAACTATCATTATATTAGTATTTTGGACGAAACATAAATTTTTTAGAACAGAAAATCAATTAATAATATATTATTTGTTTTAAAAACTCTTTTATGTAAATTTTGACAATATTTAGTATTTTGTTTTTTCTAAATTCATAACACCATTATTACTTCGAAAAAATTCATATAACCAACCATAAAATGCAATATTAACCTATAAAATTAGTGTAATTCATAAAAAGTCTCAAATTACATTTATTTGGATATATATAATATTAATTATCTTTATATTTCATTAATTAGTTAATTACTGCATCATCATTGTTTCATAAATAAATTAAATTATTTAATTTCTTAAAAATATAACTAAAAATCCATTATGTAGGAAATATTTTTATCTTTATAATGAATATTTATAGTCGAATGTATCTTATTTTAATCCCTATATTAAAATGGTTTACTTATTAAACATTGAATTTAACACTTTTAACACTTCGTTGAATTAAATAATAATAAATCTCCTAGTCTAATACAAATGGACAAAAAGGATCATATTTTATTTCTAAAGTTGTTTTTGGTAGAATTAAACTTATCAAATAGAATTAGTACATGTGATAGTGTAATAATAATATCATTTTTACCCAAAATTACCCTATTTACTTTTAACCGTGGAAAATAAAAGTAAAAAGTCATTATTGAACAAAAAAAATTCATCTTATTGAACCTCATTTTACATACTAATATCAACTGTGTCTCTTAGGTTTTTTAAATTTAATTCAGAGAAGATGTAAAATTATGTATTATATAAATTTTTAAATACTCCTAGGAGATGGGTAAAAGACATAAGAAAGTTCCATAAAATTTTTATATATCTAAAATTATTATTAAATGACTCCAATAAATTAAATTGAACTTATATAGGTATTATGTATATATTCTAAACTAAAATAAATATAAACAAAATTAATAATTATTTAAATAAAAAGTTGGTTTTAAACAAAAACTCAGTGTTTTCACTATTCATCAAAAATTGAATGTTTTTAGAAAAATACCAAAAATTCACCCTATGAAAATTTAGATATTTTGAATCCTAAAATGAAGTCCATTTTTAATGATAAAAGTTATAAAAATTTAAAAGGTTGGTATTAATATTAATAACAGCTCGTTTGATTGGTCACGATGTGTTGGAGTCTCAAAGTTGCGTACAACGCAAGCTATTTCATTATTCAATGGTAGACATAACATGGAATATTGGGTTGTTACATTCTACCCTCCTTCAAATAAATTTTTCCTCAAAATTTCTAGAATATTTCTGCATAAAAAGATTCAGGTGGTTCTTCATCATAAGTTCCTAGGGTTCCCACGATGCCTCATCCATCTTATGGATTCTCAATAGAACTTTTACCAAATGAGTCATATGGTTTCTCAACACTTATTCTCTTGTATCAAGAACCTTTACATTTTCTTCTCAATAAGACAGATCATATTCTAGTTCTAATTCATCATAGGTAAGTACATGCATTGGTCCAGGCATGTATTTTATCAACAGTGATGCGTGGAATACATCGTGAACTTTGGAGAGACTTGGTAGCATTTCCAAATGGTAAGCTACAGCCCCAATTAGTAGTAGAATTTTGAAAGGTCCAATGTACCTGGGACATAATATTCTGTTCTTACCAAAATGTATAACACTCTTCCATGGTAATACCTTCGTGAAAACAAGATCTCTTACCTGAAAATCCATATCATTCATTTGGTTATCGGCATAGCTCTTCTTCGTACATTGAGCTACTTTGATGTGGGTTTGGATTAACTTCACCTTATCCGTCATTTCTTCAACAGGTTCAGGGATTTCGATTTTTCATTCACCAATATTTTCCCAACAGGTTGGTGTGAGACATCTCTTTTCGTATAACCCTTCATATGGTGCCATCTGAATACTTGAATGGATGCTATTATTATTGGAAAATTCTACCCGAGGTAAATATTTAACCCACATAACTTGAAAGTCATGTGAGCGTGATCTCAACATGTCTTATAAGGTTTTAATAGTCCATTCTAATTTTCCATCAGTTTGGGGGTGGTAGGAAGTGCTCAATCAAAGTTATGTATCCATGGATTTCTGAATAATTTTCCAGAATCTTGATGTAAAACATGGATCTCGATCAGAGACAATTGATTGGGCTACTCCATGAAGTCTCACAACTTCATTAATATATAGTCTTTCTAGACGTTCAACTGGTAAATCTTCTCTTATATCAAGAAAATGTGCTAACATGGTAAGAAGATCAACAATGACCCATATTGCATCATTCCTTCTAGGAGTCTTTAGTAGCACCATAAAAAAGTCCATCACGATATCATCTCATTTCCACTAAAGTATGGGAAGAGGTTTCCTGACTCATCCAGGTTGTTTCCTTCCAGCTTCCACTTGTTGAAAAACCATACATATTGATACAAAATCATCAATCTCCCTCTCCATGTTGTCCCACCAAAAAAGTTCCTTCAAATTTCAATACATGTTGGTGCTCCTAGGGTGTATAAAAAAATTGAGCTATAAACATCATCCATAAATTATTTTTTTAGATCAAGTATATCGAGAACACAAAGTCTCTTCCCAAATTTTAAAATTACATGTTCATATACAAATTCACTAAATCTCCCATCATTCACAACTTTAATCTTTTATTGAATATCCTCATCATCAACCTCATGAATTTTTAACCTTTCTACTAAAGATGGTTTAGAAACCATTTGAAAAAGAATTACTGTTTCACCTTCCATGGTTATTCACATATTAATCTTTACTAGGTCCATTAAAATAAGATCCCTTTCAACTCACATATTGTTCAAAATTCCATGATCTTTTCTGCTCAAAGCATCTTCCACCTTATTTTCATTCCCCAGGTGTTAGTGTATAGTGAAATCATAATACTTGAGTACTTCAAGCCATCTCCTTTGCTTCATGTTGAATTCTTTCTGTGAGAAAATATACTTCAAACTCTTTTTATCAGAATATATCTCACATTTTCTACCATAGAGATATTGTATCCAAATCATCAAATCAATTATTACAGCTTATAACTCAAGATCATGGGTAGGGTAGTTTTTCTCATGAATTTGTATTTGTCGTGATGCATAGGAAATAACCCTATCATTCTCTATAAGGACACAACCAAGTCTTTTCTTTGAAGCATCACTATAAATAACAAACCCATCATCACCTGATGTTAGAGTCAATATAATATCATTGACTAATCTTATCTTTAGTGCTTCAAAACATTCTTTACACTCTTTTTTCTAAACAAATTTAGCCCCTTTTCGTGTGAGCATTGTTAATGGGTTAGCCAATTGGGAAAAATTCAGGACGAAACACCGATAATAACCTGCTAAACCAATAAAACTGTGTACCTTGGTTATACTCGATGGTGTTGGCCATTCATGGATTTATTTTGTATTATAAGGATCAACAGATATTCCATGCATAGCGACAATATGGCCAAAAAAAAGAATTCTCTTAATTCTAGAATTCACACCTGCTAAACTTCATATATAATTAATTTCTCCTAAGAGTCTTCATGATAATGTGCATGTGATTTTCATGATTTTCGTATATTTTGTTGTATACCATGATATCATCAATAAATACAAAAAAAGGCATCAAGATATTTCTTGAAAACTATATTCATTAGATCCATGAAAACAAAGTGTGCATTAGTCAATCCAAAAGGCATTACTGTAAACTCATAATGCTCATACCTTGTTTAAAATGCTATTTTCAGAATGTCTTCCTTCTTCACACACAATTGATGACATCCAAATCGAAGTTCAATCTTTGAAAAGTAATGAGCTCCATGAATTTGGTCGAATAAATCATCTATGTGTGGTAGGGGATACTTGTTCTTTATTGTTATAGCATTGATCTCCCTGTTGTCAATGCATGACCTCATAGATCCATCTTTCATCTTAACAAAAAGAATTGGGGTTCCCCATAGAAAAACACAAGGGAGAATAAATCCCTTATTACTCAATTCCTCTTGTTGTTTCTTTAGTTACACTAATTCCACAGTGGCTTTTCTATAAGGGGTCATTGATATGGGCCATGATCCAAGAATTAAATCAATGGGAAACTAAATTTCTCATTCTGGAGGATGTCCAGGTAAATCTTTAGGAAACACATCAATATATTATTTCACAATAGTTACATATTATATTTAAATGTTTTGTTCCTCAACCATAGTTATTTCATTCTATTTATCCACAATAATTGAATTTTGTATAGCTACTGGTGGGGGATCTAGATAAGAATTAGGTGGTGACGATTATTCTCTAATAATAATGTGTTATTTATCATCATCAACAAAATAGTATCCTCCTTATTAAAATAATTGTTTGAATCATAGTCCGAAAGTCAATCCATACCGAGGATTATATCAAATTATATAATGGGTATGAAGATGAGATCAGTAGATAAAGAACATTTATATTTCCTAATTGGGACTGATTCACAAAACGTTATTGCAACGATACTTCCCATATGAGTTTTTACTGACAAATACCTTGTTAAATAAAATTGGAAATATATAATTTTCATAGCAAAATGAGAATATATAAAACAATGATATGATCTATAATCAAATAAATAATTTTCTAAACATTAGGAAACCATTAAATTTCCTAAAACTAAGTCTTTAAGAACTTGAAGCTCAGCAGTCATGATAACATAAGCTTGGCCTTGATCCCTTGGCCTTTTCTAAGGGACGTTCCACTGACGCTTAAGACATTAATTCACATAATACCCACTTTATCTAAAATTGTAGCATTCTACATCGACAACCCCTTTATTCCACTTATAATCATGAGCATCATGGCTTTTTTACCACACATTTAATAGACTCCCATTCCATTCAGGAATGTACCAGGGTGCTTCTTCCCACATTTACTACAGGTTGGATATTTACCTTTTTCCTTCCTTCCCTTATTTCCATTTCTATATTTTTCAGCATATCTCTTCTTCTCTTGATTTTATTTAAAGTCATAAGACTTAAGAATAATTTTTCTATATTGATAGAAAATGAGGAGATATCTTCATATGATGAGAAGGATTGTGAGAGTAATGCATGACGTAGAAATGGTTTTAACCCGTCAATGAAATAATGAATCTTACTTCCTGGGTTTTGTATATAATCTGCATCATGCCTCGCTAACCATGTAAAATTTTCTTCATACATTTCGACATTCTCATCCTCTGTTTTCCTCATACTCAGAAATTGATTTTCCATATCTGCTCTATGGTCATTAGGATAGTATTCTTATAAGAAAATTTCTTTAAACTCACTCCATTCCATATTTGATACTTCATAAACTTCCTTTGTGTTTTGAATCAATGACCACCATTGATCAGCATCTCCAATGAGGTGGTAAAATTTCATGAAATTTTTTTCCCTTTCACTACTCCCCATGGCATGGAATATTTTCTCTAAGGAATGTATCCATTACTCAGCTACTAGTGGATTTTTACTCCGATTTAATGTTGGTGGTCGTTTCCTCATGACGTGATCTAACATTGATCCTCCATGTTGTGGATCTAGATGCTCAATACAGGTAAGGTTATTATTAATAACCTAAGTGAGTTGACCCAATATAGTGATAAGCTGATCAGCACCAGTTTTATCACCATCTCCACAATAATTATCTTGATCAGGAGGGTAATATCTACATGAAGTCCATGCATTGACACGATTTCCATTCTATCCACTAGGTGCCTTTTCTAAATAATGACATAAACTAGATTAGTTTAGTAATCAAAATACATAATTCTATACTTGTAAAACACTTATCATAAATTGAACAGTTTATAGATAAAATCCATAATCATAAAAATGTTTCCTTTTAGGATGTATATAATTATAAACCCTTCATAATGGTTTGTAATGAAAATTAGAATTATCCTAAGCATATCCCCCGGGATGTCGTAACCAAGAGAGCAGTAAGGCCCATTGTCGTGCACCAGTTACCAATCAAGTCTAGCTCAAATCAGTGTTTTCATGTTTTACACCTAGGTACATCTGTGCCAGATCCTCCTCTATCTACTCAAATCATGACATGGATGTATTTCTTGGAAAACTCACAAAATCTCTACAATAAAAAAAAATTATAGGACATTATTCCATACTAATCCTTTATGTCTATCTTAGGGGTATGTTCTCTAATTGGAGTATACCTAAAACATGATTACAAGGTTTGTACTAAAATTCTTCTGATACCAACTACAACGCCCCTACCCCAGAAGCCCAGAGTCAATGAATTATTACGTATCATTATCATGATCACAAAAGATCGAGTCTCGAGAGAACGATTAGTTTAGTAGCCTTGGAAGTTCTAGATACATTTATAAGGTTTACATTAAATTGTAAAATAGAAAACAAAGACCACATTGTTTCCATAGAAAACACTACGATCCCGTAGACTATCCCTATAAGTCATCCATAATATAATTCTTCACATCCTGGGAAAAATAAAACATAGAAAGTGGTGAGCTGAGATGCTAAATAAGGATAACAATATAGCGCAAAATTTCATAAATAACCATATACATTTAAGGAAATGTATAAGACTAAAACACAAGCCTTTTAAATTTGAACATCAGAATAATATGGAAATATAAAAATCAAATAATTCCATTAACTTACTCAGATAGATATTCTACTAGTAGATTAATCACATGTAATATCAATTGCCACTTTCATAATGGCGGAATGCATAATTCCAGACTTTCATAACCACATAGTCAAGGCCTTGTGCCAAGACTATAAATTACATTTCTTTCAAATCATTATGCCAAGACAATAGTTTGTCTCATGAGACCTACTGATTCATCAAGGAGCTATAGAGGCCACCACCCATCACATACTATGTCCAATTCATTCCTCATATAAAAAGTTTTAAACATAACATAAAAATTCTTATTAAAACTAGCATATGAAATTCCAATAATTTGTCCATAAACTATGAATGGTGTAAAATAACATATACACAGTCAAACATATCAAAAAACCTTCAATACAATATCAATTTTTTGTATCATAATAAATCAACTTCAAATAAGCTTAAAAGTCATCAAAGGATGTTGACATAGAGGAAATAAAAACCTTTTTTAGAGAAATATATCTACTATTTTGAAAAAAATTAAGAGTTTCATAATTATAAAGAAGGCATTTATTTTGAAAAAATTATTTTAATCTTGTATGGGAATCTTTGACGATGTTATAATGGCGGAAAATAGCCTCACCTGCCATATAAGTTAAAACACATACTTAACTTAATTTTTTCGAAAAGGTTATATTGTACATTGTTTAGAAAATGATGGAAACATTCATTTCAAAATATATAAGGTCAAATAAGGGTATAAATGAATTTAACCCATTATCTATTAAATATTATATTTTTTAGAAATAAATTTTTAAGAAACATGGATGTGTATGATAAAGAGGTCCCAGTAGATACTTAGGTAAAAACAACCTCGGATAATAAAGAGATTGTGAAATTAACCCTAACATTGTACTGTTCCTTGGTCAAGGGTAGGTTAACCTCCTATGTAATGGTTAAATAATTGTAATTAAATTATACAAGAATCATACACATTAATATGATATCATACATGATCTTTTAACATTTCTTTGTTAATAATATCTTAGTATTATCGTCCTTTAAAGTGTTAACTGATTTGTTTTACTTTATATGATTTCTTACGTAAGTAATGTTTGTTATGGATAGGATGTATATTATTAATATTAAGAATTATAATAAGTATTTAAACATTTTTTTAGTCATATAATGAAAATTCGTATTGAATGGATATGATGAGGAATGAATCTCATCGCGTTCGTGGAGACAGTAATCTGTATGTACGCATGAGCGAAAATATCATTATTGTGATATTAAAATAATATATAATTGGGTGTTATATCATATATACATAATAATTATCATATTATATTTTTATTTATATCAATTACACATCATTATTATACCCATCCAAATAATTATGTATTGAATAATAATTAGACCATGACGTGGAGACGGTAAACAGTACGTACGCATGTATGGCGACATGTCATTCAAAGGATGGATAGAATATTGAATATGGTTGTACCATATTTATAATAACATCACAGTATATAGAAGATACTTGATTAATTATTTTGTAATAGAAACAATAAAGAAATAGGAAGTGGAAGAAGAAAGGAACTTGAAAGAGGTGATGAAATATATACCTCTTCTTCGAGTTCATCTTTTTGATTTGATCAAAAGGGCTCCTTAGGATGGATTTATGTCTAAATTAAGTCCTCTAGGACGAAGAGAGTAATGTTTTGAGGCTATTTAGGCATATTTTGGCAGATTTAAAATGCTTTAATCTATTTAATTTGAGGGATGGTGGAGTGACCTTTTATGAGAGGGGTGAGAGGCACCTTAGGAAAAGCTTGAAATATTATTTTATATTAAAATAATTGTCATTTTATAGTGTCTCAAAAATGAATTATTTAAATTATAATGTGGGGATGGGACGAAAAACACTCATCTAATAGGTTTTAGATAGGTTTGTGTCACTATATTAACCTTATCATTTAGATTTAACTCTTAGTTAAAAAGTTTGACATTAACCATGTTTATTTTTATTTTTATATTATATTATTAATAAACATATTATATACATACAATCAAACCCAAAGTGGTTCATTAATTATACACCTATAATTATATAATTCTTTTGTCCAACATTAGATTTTTAGGAATAAAATATCAATTAATAATATAATATTTGTTTTAAAAACTATTTTATTTCAATTTTGACACTATATGGTATTTTTTTGATAAATTCATAACAACATTATCACTTCGAAAAATCTCATCAAACCAACCCTAACATGTCATATTAACCTAAAAAAATAGTTTAATTCATAAAAACTCTCAAAATACATTTATTTGGATATTTATAATATCAATTATTTTAATATTTCATTAACTAGATAATTAATGCATCATCATTGTGTCATAAATAAATAAAAATATTTAATGTATAAAAAATACAAATAAAATACAATTGTGTAGAACGTATTTTTATCTTTATAATGAATATTTATAGTCAAATTTATCTTCTGTGTAACACTATATTAAAAATGGATTATTTATTAAACATTGAATTTTCCACTTTTAACTCTTCTTTGAAATAAATAATAATAAATTTCCTAATCTAATTCAAGTGGAACTAAAGGATCATAATTTATTCCTAATATTTTTATAGGTAGAATTACACTTATCCAATAGAATTAGGACATGTGTTAGGGTAATAATAATATCATTTTACCCTTAATTACCCTATTTACTTTTATCTGTGGTAAATAAAAGTAAAAAAATCACTATTCACCAAAAAATATTTTCATCTTATTGAACCAAATTTTACTTAATGATATAAACTGTGACTCTTGGATTTTTGAAATCCAACTCAAAGAAAAAGTAAAATTATGTTTTATGTAAATTTTCAAATGATCCTTGGAGGTGGGTAAAAGACAGTAAAAAGTTCAATAAACTTTTTATATATCTAAAATTATTATAAACTGAATCCAATGAATTACGTTGAATGTATATATGTATTATGTATATATTTTGACCTAAAATAAATTTAAATTAAATAAATAATTATTTTAAAAAAGGTCGGTTTTAATCAATAACTCAGTGTTTTTCTCTATTCCTCAAAAGTTGAATGTTTTCAAAAAATTCCAAAAATTCACCCTAAGATAATTTCAATATTCCAAATCCAAAATTAAAGTCCATTTTGAAAGATAAAATTTTTAAAATTTCAAAATGTGGGTATTACTATTCATCATGACTATTTTGATTGGTCGCGATGTGTTAGAATCATGAAGTTGCGTATAGTGCAAGATATTGAATTGTTCAAAGGGAAACATATTGTGGAAGCTTGGGGTGTTACAAATAATGTCCTTGTGAAGATAGAAAAAACCAAAAACACCTATCAAGGATGAATAACCAACCATCCTCAACAATGCACACTCACCTAATAACAAAAGTCATGTATGGTAATATTATATGAACATCGATATTTGGGTACCCCCGACCACTTTCTGAAACGATAACTTCTCATTCCTATTGGATATATTATTTAAACTACCACTCTTCCCATATCAATTACCACTACCCAAACCTACTAACAATCACCTAGACCTCAAAATACACATAAATCCTTCCCACTGACACCTGACCCACAACAACAACACACCATGCTTGAAAATTGCACAACCACATCCCAATGATAGCTAGGAAAAAAACTTGTCCACATACACCTAGACCCCTCATCTGTAACACAACCTACCCTAAGGATCTTGGTCTTTGGTAACTTGTATGCCATTACAGCCTTCCTAGATATACTTGAGCTGTAAGAACCCAAAGGTTGGTGAGAGGAAGAAAGTCAGTAACCATCCATCGATACCAACACCGTGATGTTGGGAAAGACACTCCCCATGAAATGGGGATGTTTGGGACATGGTGATAAAAAAGGATGGGATACATATAGAAATCACAGGAAACTACAGAATATACATATAGGTAAGAAAAAATTCTTCCCATCATATTTTTTTTCAAATAATCTACCATCCCACATAGAACAACTTTCATTTCTACCCTTACATGCATAATCACTCAAACATCCACAACCCAAACAAAAACCCTACCCCTTTCACATTTAACCACATTCCATTTACTAAATTAGGGATTCACATAAATTTTTTTCTGCACTACCTGGGGAAACTACTATCCATAACCATGCCATCAACAAGAAAAAATATGGTGCTTCCCCACAACACAAGATCATCCCACTGCCACAACCCCACAAAAGGTATCCCCACTGCTGACATTTTCATCCATTCGAAAAATTAATCATATATATCAACCTATGATTTCTACCACACCTCGAGTACCACCCCCACACCCACGACACACAAATATGAACTAGAGTACACATCACACAACATGAGAAAACAATTCATGTGTTTTCATATTTATCCAAAATAGGTCCTCAAATTCCGCATTGGTAATAGGAGTGATCATTAAACATGTTTTATCACGGGGCTTCCATTTATTTATCCATGTGTGTGTGATTAATAATACAATCATGATACTACAATTCCCCATGAGGTCGACAAGAACACCAGATCACCACCAGTGTACAATCAAATACCACAAACATCCATGATTTTCAGAAGGAACATGGACACAAAAAAACCATAAAATTAAACATGGATAGTAGTTAAAAACATCACACATATTATCTTCACTTATATAACCGTTATCATAATAGGTCATATTTTTATCTTTACAATCATCTTATATGCCCCCATTTATTACTCTCATTATAGGTTCAATCATTCTTCTCTAGAGTTTGAGTTCAGCCATATGCACATAAATACATTACTAAGCCCACCCCTCATGATACAAAAAGGAAGAGAAATGAAGGAAAACCCAACATCGAACAAGCAGTGACCAGAACTCCCACTTACACTAAGAACAGGGGATCACACATGTAGTAGGAAAGAACTCAAAGAAAACCCAACAATGACTTTTTCATAGATGCATGACTCTGGGGAGGAAACAATTTCCAGTAGCACCGAGGGAAAACATAAAGGGTCTAAGTAAGAGACTGCCTCATCTTAAGAAAGGACCAGATCATAAAATCAAGGAGATGATTTCAATATACAACGAATTTAGTGTCATGCTTTGACAATGATAATTTACATTTTCAATGTCTGGGTAGTGTTAGATATTAAATATATAATTAATATACATTGAAACACCTTTAAAATGCTCAATCATTCCTTTAAACTCAATTTAAATTAAATAAAATGTATGAGGGGAAAACATGTTAATTGGGAAAAACTAGAAAAAACCCAGAAATGAACAACTGATGGTTGAGTCACCAATGTTGAGACACTGATGTGTGAGCTACAGACACATCCCATTGATGCTGATTCAAATACACTAACCTACAAAAGAAATGACTCACCGAGACCATGACTAATTGATGCCCTGACTCACCGATGCCCTGACATCAATACCCTAACACTGAAACCATGGCTCCAACGACCCTGACTCACTAACACCGACTCCACTAACTCACTAAGGTTGATGCCTCAGACTCACTGATGCTGACTATCATGACTCACCGATGTTGATTCACATGACTCTCCAATATTGATGCCCCTAACTCACTAATGTTTATTCCACTGACTCATCGATGCCGATGGTTCAAATAGGAATTTTGGATAACTATCAGAATGAGTCTCGCATGACCCCTAAAACTCCCAAAAAACTATTTCTTTCACAAAGGAATGGCCAATAGTTGTTTATTTCATTACACCAGATACCAATCAAACCATTATAATCCACATGAATTCAAAGTGAACCTAGAAGGAGGGGTCAAGACAACAACCTTGTAATATACCTCTAAAGTACAAACCACATTGTGATGCTCGAAAACCAGAGTAAAGAACCAAACATCCATTAACACCTAATTGACATATATATCTTGAACAACATTACAAACAATATGGCCCACTACTCCAAACAAAAACAAAAGACCAATGGTCACACTTTCCAGACACATTGATTATGGATCTCCTTCCTCTATGTGATGATTCTATCTACTTTGGGCAGCACTGACTCACCTTCACGAGTTTAATCACATCAACATTAATGCATCCCAATCAAAGAATTGGTCCTCCCATCCCTATATTCATAACATTTCCCACACATTTTAAAAATAATGGGTACAACTGTGTTGATAATGAATAGGGTCAAAAAATATATCATAAAATGAAGAAAAAGGTAATACACAAAAAAACATATAATAGCTATGGGTACTAGTTACACCAATGTGCCTTTTAATCACAATAACTATCCCCAAGGACATTGTGCCTCCATTATCCATGGAACAATGGAATGGTATATCCTTGAAGCACCTTCTCCTCAAGATCCTCATTTCCCCTAGGTCATTCCACAAATTTCACATCGTTATAGATTTCCAACTCTCCCTAGTCAATGACATTTGTGGTATAGATATTGACGAAGCTCTGATACAGGGAAGACATTGTGGATCCTCTCCAAATGAGGTGGAAATTCTAGATGATATCCCCCCTCACCAACTTTTCCTAACTCCTCAATGGTCCTGATGAACTTGGGAGAAAACATTAAGCCTTTACAGAAACTCTACTTCCCACATCAAGGTGAAACATCCAATATGACACGGTCCCAATCCTTTAATTCATAGGTCCTCCTCCTGTAATTTTCATGTGAAATCTACTAGTCCTCAGCCACCTTCATCCTATCACACACAAGTTGAACATTCCCTATCAATTTCTACACTACCTCTTTCCCTAGAAGTGATTCATCCCTAACTTCCATCCCATACAAGTGAGAATGACACAACCTCCCATATAGAGCTTAGAATGGAACCACACCAATTGAATAGTGATACATATTGTTGTAAGTAAACTCTACCATGGGAAAATTTAACAACCCAGATCTGATAAAGTCAATAGCACATGCCTATGACATATCTCCCAATGTCTCGATGTCCATCTATATTTTTCCATTCTTTTGAGGTTGGAAATCAGTGTTTAGTTGTAACTGAGTGCCGATGGCATGCAGAAATCCCCTCCAAACACACAACATAAAACATTTGTCCCGATCCAAGATAATGGATCTTGGAAATCCATGATGCTAAACCACCGCACCCACAGACCTCATGGATAAGTCATCCACTACGCTCGACATCTTGATTTCCAAGAAGTGAGCTAACATCATCAAACCATCCACTACTATCCAAATGGAATTACATCCTTTACAAGTCCCGGGTAATACTATGGTAAAAGTTAGATATTTCATCCCACTTACATTTAAGAATGTATAAGGGATGTAATATACCACCTAGAAAATTGTGCTTAGCCTACACCTGCTGACACACTAGGCACCTTGCCACAAACTCTGCCACACCCCACATCACCTCGGGCCACCAGAACTATTCCATCATGCCAAGGTAAATTTTAGAAACTTTTAGATGCACTACCAAATGTGAGATATTGAAATTATGTATAATTCCCTTACACATTTCCACTAGGACAAATAGCATCCCCATTATGTAGCTGAATGCACCATAACACTAATCACTCCAAACAAAGGCTTGGTGATTCCATGTCAAGGTAGTCAATAGAGCTGAAACTCATGAGAATGTAGGTTCAAACCTCCATTAATATCTCTCCATACCAAGGAATATATATACATCCTCTACATTCTTGGGTGTTTCCCTGGAATCAACTACTGAAACCCTTGACAGGTCACGTGCTCTCCCCTGCTGAAAAACTACGTGTCCATGGAACTTCACCGCTTTCATAAATAACATGAACTTGGACAACATCCCAGAGAGATTTTTGTCTTGGAGGACCTCCTCGCCAAACCTAAGATGCTTGGTGTGCTCCTCATATTACCTTGAGATGATCAGGAAGCAATCAATGAACACGACGAGGAACCAGTTTAAAATCATGCCAAACATAGAGTTTTTAGTCCCCATGAACATGGAGGATGAATTTGTACCACCAAATGACATTACCACACACCCAAAGTGTGCATAATTATTCTTGAAAGTTTTTTTTGGGGATTTAACCCTCATTCACCTCCAATTAGTGATATCCAGACTGTATATCGATCGTGGAGAACCAACCTACTCCCCTCATTGGTCAAAAAGAATAACAATTTTCCGAAGAGGGAAGTGGTTCTTGATCATTAATTGATTCAGTCTCTTATTTTCTATGCATAACCTCATATCACCATCTTCATTCTTTTCAAAAAGACTAAATCACCCCATGGAAACAGACTCATCTAGATAAATCCCATTTTCATCTATTCATATACATTAATCTAGAACTCTCTCTACTCTGAAGGCTACATCCGTTATGGGGACATTGAAAGCAGACATCCATTTGGTTACAAGTCTATTACAAACTCAATGTCACTTCAAGGGGATACATCCAATACTTCATTTAGAAATACATCAAAGAATTCTATTACAACCCCCAAAACCACCACTATATATGTGCTTGACTATCCCATTGAGAGCTCGTTCGTCATGAATAGAAGAGGCTCTACATACTGACTAACCACCTGACATCTCCTCTCACCAAAAAAACTACACACTTTACATCTATATCTGAAAACAAAACTCTCCCCCAAATGTAGTCGATAATAGAATCCATGGAAAACAACCAATTGATTCCGAGGATTACATCGTACAGTTGTATCTGTGGAATAAGATGATCACCACTAGATTGATGTGTCCCCAACATCTCTCTACACCCCTATAAAACATCAAACAAATTGGTCTAACTTTAAAATGGAATACTCAACACAATTAGCACTGAATTTATGTCTATTTATACTCCTAAATCCTGAAATAGATTTTGTTAAAAAAAATATTGTGAGTCTCTCGAATCAAATAGATAACATTAAAGACTACTAAACAGACTGATCACACCACAAACAACCTCCAAACTTGCTGGAGGTACTGCCTCGGTTGTGTGAAACATCCCACACCCAGCTCCTCTACCCCTCTACTGTCGACCCCCCTGACCATGCCCAGGTCATGGTCTATAAGTAGACCTCTAATGTTATCCTCCAATATCACCCTTTACCCTTTGTAGAGTGGGAACTCGTTGCCCCTCTTGTTTGAAAGGCCTGACCGGCAACAACTACTACTAGGGGGGCTGAACCTGCTCACTCCTACCATACATCTATCAAAATGGGAATTGGTTCTGAAGAAGTCCACAACCTCCATAGACAAATCACCTCAATCCCAAGCCAATGGGTAAAAGGTGTGGTCCAGAAGATCATAACTAAAATTGTTGATGCCAACTCCCAACTTGCCAAAACCTTGATGGTTGTGATGACAGAGACCTGTTTTTATCCACTTTCCCTTTCGATGAGCTCGGTTGGCTCCCCTATTATGGCACACCCCCTATTCGAGTTCATCCTCAACACTAATTAATCCTTATTCTGAACTTATATGTATGTAAGTAGGGTAATGGTAGTGAAATCATACTAAAGAAAAGGTCAGAGTGCCTCCTCCAAGAATCTCATACATGACTCCTCATCCAGATTGATATTTGGTTTAAAGTGTAAGAGATCCTTGAACATGATCCCCAGTTCCCTCACTAACATACTCCCCTACTGGAGGGAGAGAATCTCTTATCTCTTATCAGCCTTTATCATTGAGGAAAGGAACACTTCCCAAACTACTTCTTAATGTCATCTCATTAGACATCATCCTCACTCCTCTTATCTGAGGTATATCATCCACCACTGAATTGACATTCCTCTCATCTGGCTCATAGTATGAGGAACCCAGTACTACCTAGGAGCATGGATCAAAGATAGGGTGATTGCAAGCTCGGTGATCCAACTCTCTATCTATTAGTCTAAAACACTACATTCTTACTTATCTAAGGTTTGACACTGGAATGAAAAAATGTTCTTTTGACACAGTTCATCATTCTTATATCAATCTACCAACTTTTGATCAATCTGGTCAGCTTTCTAGGCCTCTACTACTCATACCACAAGTGGGTGATGTCTCGGTGCCATAGATTATAAGGGTAAACAATGAACACCTAATCCCTATTAGATTGGAAATTTTATTTTTGGATTTATTTTTACTCATTATTTAAATTAAAATACCTACACACCCAAGACACACAAGAACACAAGTCATCAGGATGCGTTTACCATTCCTAGTGTCTCTAACTAATAATCAATGCAGCCTCACATGGTCATTCTGTAGCCTCTATAGTTCATGCATCGGATCACAGGGGGCCTTAAATCCCATGACCTAGCCAGTCTTGTCTAGCTTACATCACACACCCAGATCACCTAACATTGTTTCACTACCATCCCATGCAACCTCATAGTCCCAAAATCCAAACCTCATCCAATCTAAGTACCCTTCCACTAATACCATTTTGTCCGGACCCCACCCTCCAAGGATTCCCCTCCTGAGATGGAAATGACGAAAGGGATATAATGTCACCCTAATACCTACCTTTAATAGGCCCTAGGTTGGAGAAGAACACCATGTGTAAAAAATCTATTGAACCTAGTGTATGTGATTAATCATATAGTCATGTTATTACCATTCCACATGAGATTAACAGGAAAAACAAAGAATCACCAATGCACAAGAACAGAACATCAAAGACCAAGATATTTATAAGGCAGCCAACCACATAAAACCATATCAGTATACAAGGATAATAGGTAAAAACATTACAACCCTTATCCTCACTTCCTTTCTCATTATTGTAATAGGTCATATTATTGTTTTTTACGACCATCTTCCATGAACTCATTTATTACTCCTATTTGCAGGTTCAATCATTCTTTGTTAATGATTAGGATACTCTATATTCACAAAGAAACATTACTAAACACACCATGAAAGATACAAATTGGAATAAAAATTATGGAAAACCATATATGGAACAACAAGTGACCCAAAATCCTTCTTGTGAAATGAATATTGGATCGCTCAAGTAACAAGAAATAAATACAAGAAACCCCCATGGTGACTCCCGTATAGATGTATGACTCCTTGGTGGGGAAAATATTTGGGCACACCAAGGGAAAACATAAAATGTATAAGGAAGAGATGATCTCATATTATGAAATGTTTGGATCCTAAAATTGGTGAGATGGTTTTAAAAGAATTAAATTTAGGATCATGGTTTGACAAAATGGAATGGGGGTTTCAATTTCTGGGGAGTGTTAGGATATTAATGAAAAAATTAATATAATTTGAAATGCCTTTAAAACACTCAAAAAATCTATGAAAATAAATTTATGTCAAATAAAATGTAAGAAGGGTGAAACTATAAAACTGGGAGAAACAAAAAAAATATAAGAAATCAGTCATCGATGTGTAAGTCAATGATGCTGAGCCATATGCAGGTGAGCAAACGATGTGACCTATTGTCACTCAGCCACTGACAGAGAGATACTGATACAATGACCCACTGATGTCACGACTCACTGACACCCTAACTCACTGATTCCCTAACACTTACACCCTGACCCATTGATGCCTTGACATTGACACCTTTGCACCGACACCTTTGAACCGATGCCCTAACACTGATACCCTGAACTCACCCACACTAACATCCATGATTCACCGATGCTAACACCCCTGGATCACAAATGTAGACCCCCTGAATCACCTATGTCAATGCCCTTAACAAACTAATGACATCACCCCTGACTCACCAATGCTGATGATTCAAACTAGGTTTTTGGATAACTCTCACAATGAGTCCCTGATGGCCCCTAGAACACCCCGAATGCCTATTCATTAACAATGGAATGGCCTATCGGGGTCTAGGTATTCACAACAATTATTCGATGGGTATGTACCAACATTTATTAGAAATAAATGATTATTTTTAGAGAAAATTTTGGAAGTTGTGTTTTAATATGTAGATCTTTGGTTTTGTTTCAAGTTGTTTACATTCATGAAAGTGTAAATAGAATACCATAATCATGCATGTGTTTTGTAGATCCTACATAAACCAATATGAATGTTGGAGGTTGTCGCAATGATTTCATTACCAAGATACAATTTATGAATTCTAGACATTTTGAAAATGACCCCTAGTTTCAAACCCATATTGTAGTAAACATTATGAATCATAGAGACAAATTCTATTTCTATGAAATCCTAAATCATCAATGGATTTTTATGAGAACCATCTTGTGCATAACTATTCCAATTAGGTGAGTCAAATATTTCATTATGTAACTCAAGAGTGTATTCATGGAATTATTGTATCTAAATATGAAAACTTATCATTATTAAATGTTTCACAAAATAACTATAATTAGTAAAATATTGATAATTAACATTTTATCTCTTGTATATTAAGCCATGTCATTCTACACTATTTTATACTAGAATTGGTGAGTCATAAAATATTGCGCCTATATTATTTTAAGGAATAACATAGTCTGTAATGTTAGTTAAAATAATTGAATAGTTTATAATCCCTCAAAATTTATATATTTATTATACAAAATAATCATTTTATTGGTTTGGTCATTGATCATGAGTAATTATGAGTTTCCTAAAAATTAGGCTATTAATGGATAGAAATGTTTGGTAAAAATACTCCTTACTGTAAAGGAATATAAAATTAATTATTCTATATCAATTATGATACCTATAGGATTTCAATACCCTCTTATTTATTAAATATCTATGATATATTATATCAGTAACAAATAATGATATTTTCCCTAGTTTTGTATCATGTGATTTATTTTGATTGTATAATTTCAAAGAGGCTGTGACATATGTATAGAATCATGAAATGATATTCTATAATATTATGAATTCATTGTGGGAAAAATGAATTTGTGAGGGAATAAAAGAAGTATTTTTTTCATAGAGAAATATGGGATTCAATGGCTATAGTAAAATATCAATGGATTAAATTATTTCTTTATGTTGCCTAATGACGCCTCATAATATTTAGATTCTCAATGTATATGAATTTCAGTGACCCATTAAAATTTATGAGAGAATTTTTTTTCTCTATTTTACAAATTCATAATCAGGAAATCATTTTGAAGTAGATTTGGTTTAGAATTTGATTAAATTGGATGTAATGTTAATGTATAATGGTGTAGGAGTAACAAAAGGTTATAGGGAAATGGGGAGTGGGAACAAAATTTTCTATGATGTGTTTTATAGAAATCAAGACCACATTAGTTGGTATTATTTTCTTTTTACTAGAAACCATTTAGATTACTAATATTTTTTGATATAAGAGGAAAAAAAGAAAATGTTATTGTAATATAATTAATATTAACCCATTTCATCAAGATTCTCTATCCTATATTAGTTAATAATTCTAACTAATACCATATCCCCTATTCCAATTTTTTGCATGTAATCACTCATCTAATAATGATCTAGATAATCATAGATTTGAGTCTAAAACATTTTTTTATTAATATATATTTAGTCACTTTTCATGAACAATTTTTTCAATATTTATTTTCTTGCGTATTGGATCCTGAAATTTATTTAACAATTATATTCAAATTAATTACCTCAATGGTTTTTTCTTCTATCATGTTTTAAAAAGATCTCACATTTGATTATTTTTTGTTATAATCATCATTTATTTCTCAAAAATTCCAATTTTACATGAATATTGATCATAATTAAAATAATATTATATTCATAGTGTATCTAATCCATGATTGTTGTGGAGTAATTTTATGTTAAATATTCATATATCTGAATCAATACATCATTTGGTTGGTGTTTCCTCCTCAATTTTATATTACTATAGTACCTAAGTTCCCTAATACATGGATTTTAGTGAGTATTGTCTAGGAATTATTTTTTTCAAAAAAAAATTAATGGTTTTAATTTACATTTTCCATCATATGTTTGATTTCTTATGATGTTGTTTCAAGAGTTTTACCATGGATTTTATCAAGAATGTATTTAAAAATTCAATGGAATGCTAGTTATGTATTATAGGGTATGACCATGTAAAATATTTTATGTAAAATTTTAAAATCATGATTATATATATGCTACCCAAAAATATTTAAAAATAAGTAACTTTTAAATATTTTTGTATATGGAATTTATAGGTGCCTAGGGTTATGGTTAATAATTCATATTAACTTTTCTGATTAATTATATAATATATATATATATATATATAATCTATGTTTTTTTGTGTCTGTGTCTTTACATGTGTGTATATGTGTGTATGGGGTATATTTTTTAAAATAAGGAAGTATCATGGGAATATTAATTTATAGGGTTTTATAATTTTCAATCCCTTGATGATTCAAAGATAGTTGGGCATGAAAACCATAGAATACATGGATAGTTATGCACTAATTATATGTGGATATAAGGAATAATGGGAATTGTAAAAGGTTAACCAAACATAGAAGGAGATCTATATTAAGGTTCCCTAACACTAGTCCATATTTGTCCTATTCTTATACATAATAGAAAATATTTCATATATATATATCACATATAGTTGAAAATGTTTTTCCTTTTCTTTTTAGGGGATAAAATCTTAAAGAAAATATTTAATTAAATAGAATTGAAATTAATAGGAAAAAATTATAATCATTTTTTAATTAATATAAAGATAAATATAAATAACTTAAAATAAAAAAATTAATTTAGAATTAAATATAATTTAAATTAATTTGAAATTCATTACTAAGGGATATATATATATATATATCTTATATTAAACTAATGTAATATAACAGCTATAAAATAGATATTTGGTTATAAACCTCAAATCATGAAATAAAATGTTTTTCTAAATATTAAATCATTAATTAGACATGTAATATATTTTAATATATAATGTCTAATTATAATGAACATAAAAAAATAATGGCTAATAAAAAATATTCAATGACATCAATTATGTATAGAAAAAAATTATGTTAGAATTAAAATATGATGGTAAATGGGTTTTTCATTTGTTATATGACCATTGATTATATATTCATTACTATTAAACCCTCGTTATGTGTATCAATTTAGTTTATATATTAATAGAATAATGTATTTGATATTTTTATATAGAAATAAATTATATAATGGAATTACATTCTATTATATGAAAATGATATTAATCATGAAATATTTTATTAAAAATTAATTTTATCCCCTATTAATCATTTTTATATTTTTATAATGTATCAATTGGTAATAACATATATATAAATAATTTTTTCTTAGCATTGAATGATAATGTAATTCTATTTTTTTAAGAAAAATAATTATTAAATAATATTAATTTTTTAATACATTTTATCAAATTCAGTAATATTTGATAACTACATTACTCATATTAAAAATTATATTTTCATACAAAATAATCCATCAAAATTCACTCTATATAATGCAACCTAACTAAACGTGTTACACTTTTAACGTAATTTTGACATGTCTGTTATAAAAATAATGAAATAATTTATAATTAAATTTTTAAATTTCATATTTATTTTCATGTACATGGAATGAAAAAACTTGGGGTTAAATAATATTTTTATGTAAAATTAAATTTTTGAATATTTTGAAAAATTAAATAATATTTATTTTTAAAATTATTTTTATAAGAGTTATGTCGAATTACATAATTCTATGTGCTCATTTTGAAACATTAGATCATTTATTTTAAAGGATTTGTAACATATATTTTCGATATATTATTTTATTTTTTACATTACTAATTTTATTGAAAATTAACTTTCTTATATATAAAGGATTAATTTTATATAATGAATATATTATTTGTTTTATAAGTAAACATGAATAATAATGTTGTAATTGGAATAGTTATGTAGTGCTTTCGAGTGACTTTCATCACATAAAAAACTTTATTATTATTATTTATTTAGAACCTAAATTTTTGATATTTAGAGTATTATTCTGACAAAACTAAAAATATATTGGATAGTATTATATCAAAATTACCTATAGTGTAAAATTGTTACCATTTTGTAAAAACTGAAATATATGTTTAAAAAATTATGAACTACTATATCAAATTTAATGTGTAACATCATATATATGTAGTCCAAACTCAACTAAAAATGTTTATTTATCTAAGAATAATTTTAGAACAAACCACTATAGTACAACACTAATGGAGTTTAGAGCGCACTAAGAGGGGGAGTGGATGAAATATGATTATGGAATATTAAAATATTCAATAATTTATTCCTTGTATTTATACACACCACACCTATAAAAATACACCAAATTTTCTATTTTATCACAAAAAACTATAATGATTTATCTTCATATATGTTTCAAAGAGTCTCTCTTATACCTCAATTTATAATATTGAATGTTTTTAATGGTTCAAAGTATCACATATTTCTTGTGATGGTGAAGAGTGGAAAATGTAAATTTTTCAATCATTTCATTTTTTAATTTTGATAATTTAATAACAAAATCATCTAAACAACCTTTTTATTTGATTATGTGAATTTATTTCTTGATTAATTTTGTATAATTTATATTTTTTTCACTAATATATTATCCAATTTCTCTAAAAATTCACATTTCAGAACATCAGTCCATGTTGAACCATGGGTTCAAATGCCTATCCCTTCATTTTCCCAATATAAATTATTTAAAACCTAAATTAATTCCCATTAACTAAGAGTGTATTATTATAATCCCATATATTCCAATCACTTTCATGTATCTGTCTAGAGTTTTATTAATTTATTATCATTCTAATCTGTGGGACCTATGAAACATCCCAGGTAAATAAAGAACATGAAAATTTTCTTATTTATTAATATTTTTGAATTAAATATTAATTCTATGTTAAAGGGTATGCTATGTTCAATTGTGTACCTGATACACAACAATGAGTTTCTTTGAAATCTTACATTACGCACTGATAATATAATATTATTATTTTAAATAGTACTTAATGACTAGACATTGTAATGACAGGAATGAAAATAACTTATTAAAATATTATTATATATGTTTGTTAAATTTTTTTACATTTATCCAATAAAATTTAGAGGCTTAAAATAATAAAAGAATTCGATTTTAAGCATAAATACTATGATATTCACTAAAAGGTCGATTTACTGCCTTTTGATGGCGAACCCTTATTAAATCTAGTTTTGGTAACTTTTATATGTTTCATTTGAAAAAATAAAATTATTCTTTAGAATCGAGACATCAAGGTTTACATTGGGTAAAATTTTGGTATTTTTATAAAAAAAAAATTCATTTTTTGATGAATTGTGAAAAATACTATATTTTAATTCAAAATATTCTTTTAATCTAATTTATTAATATGGTTATATTATATTTTTAATTGGTTTTAAAGATTAATTAGAATATTTTTTTACCATTTAATCTAATTTTGGTCATTATAATTAATTTCACATTGAAACAGGACATAAACAAATGTCGATCTTTTGACAGTTATTGTTTCTTAAAACCATGCTATTCTTTTTGACAATGAGAATTAATTTTAAATTAATTAATGAATCTGCTTTGTTTTGATTTTTTAAAAAATATACATCATTTTTGAATTAGTAAAACAAAATATATCTTAGGTTGAATTTTTTTATTTTCCTGAAAAACATTAATTTTTGATGAATAGTGAAACCACTAATTACTTCTTAAAAAACTGAATTTTTCATTAAAATAAAATTTTAACACTTCTGTGTAT
Organism: Viscum album; assembly: GCA_963277665.1. Taxonomy (NCBI): domain Eukaryota; kingdom Viridiplantae; phylum Streptophyta; class Magnoliopsida; order Santalales; family Viscaceae; genus Viscum; species Viscum album. Next base: position 1,912,794,726 of record OY728120.1, read on the forward strand.
TTAATTTTGAAAATCCAACATACCTGGTTGTTATTATTATGTAAAATCTGTTTCAATAAGATGAAAATAATTTTTTCATGAATCATAACTTTTGACTTTTATTTACCGCGGTTAAAGGTAAATAGGGTAATTCAAAGTAAAAAGAATATCATAATTATAAAAAATTAGCTTAAAACTTTTCCTAAACTTATTGAGTGGGTAATTTCTGACCATTGGAATCCTTGGGTCGATTTTGGGACCCCATGGAGCCACTTATGAATGATAATGACACTTTATTTTAATTAACATAAAGTAAAGGCAAAAAATACATTAAAAATATCTTTTAGTAAATCAATTTTTACATGGGGTTATATATGACATTTTTTTGACAATAAATATTATTTGGAAAGATAAAAATATTTAATAATCATGATATTTTTATTATAATTTTTATACCTCAAATAAATTATATTATATATGGCACAATAATGATGTTGTATTTACCTCATTAATAAATGATTTAAATAAATAAAATTATAATGATTAAAATAAAATCTAACACATGTCCAATTAATATTGGAAAATTTTATTTAGACAATGAGTCATCATATATTTTACTTTAATTATTATTTAATCTTTTGAAACCGATGATATGTTTATAATAAAATAATTGCTTTAAACATTCCTAAAGAGCACCTCCTCCACCTTATAAAATTACATCACTTCTAACCAATTCCTCACACCTATCAAGACTTTTTTACTTGTCAAAATTCTGCCTAATTAGGCTCTCTACATCCCTATACTCTTCATAGAATCCTTAAATTAGGTATAAGGCACTTCAAGAAGTTCTTTTGGTTCAAACCAAAGAGAGTTACCCAAATTAAAGGTAACAGTTTCTCATAAATTGTATTCTATTATTTTACTTCTCCAAACCCCTATACTATTTTTATTCCATTATTTTATAGAAATAATAGTATAATAAATATACTAGGATTTAGTTATGAGATGTATCATAACTACACTCACACACACCTCCATCTAATGGGTGAAGAACATAATGTTTCTGTGGATGGAAAACTGACGCCACACGAAACGATGATTGTTCAATTACCTCATATCGCCTCTCATGGTGGCCATTAAGATGGAATTGTATTTATATATGATATATATATATATTATGTTTATGTTTTATTTATGATTATTTATTATTAATTTATATCATACCTTCATGGTTTCCATTATGGGTAAACGGGATAATTTCATTTGATGAAGTGCGGACTACCGCCCCCTCTAAGTGGTATGACTCGTTAATGCCTTATGTGGGATGTATAAAGGATGGAGTTAATAATATTTTATATGATATTATACTGTAATTATAAATAACTATGTATAAATATGTTTTAATTCTTTTAAAATGCTAAATAGAAATGAAATTAACGTTCATGCATACATACGGATTACCGTCTTCATGAATAGTGTATATCATTTCATACTAAGAAATGTAATGTACTATTATAAATACATATATATACATGATATATATGATATTTAGGTTATATAAATCATGAATTTTATTCTGGAGATAAAGGATTTTTGACCACATGAACAATTTGTAATTATAAGAAGTTCATTTTTTACTCAAGTACCAAATATCGACAAAACGACAATTATTAAGTTAAATGATTACATAATGTTTATAACATGGTAAGAATTGATATAAAAAGAATAATAAACTTTAAAAAGTTCCTTAATAAATTATAAATTATCTTTACTTTATTTTTTAGGAGATTAATGAACGAACTGGTCAAGTCGGACAATGAGGTATGGATATTTCTTATCACACTTTTAATTCTATGATATTTCCATTATTGACCACTTATTCAATGCATGTGGAGTATTGTGTACTTCCATTTGATATATATTATCATGATTATCATTATATTTATGGTATTCTATGATTCATTTGGTGTTTATTAACTTTTGTTCAAACGACTCAGTTGATTACAATGTGGAAAAAGGTTTTATCTCCTTTTTTATTTCCATGAGATTCATGCTATATTTGCCACTATTTTCATTTGTGTGGTGTATATACTACCCATGATTGTACTCTTTGTGTAATATAATTTCATTTATGAGTATTTAAATAATCATTTTATGATCCTTCTTTCATGTGGTGTATGTTTTCTAAGTTACCAAATCGTTAAGGGAACCTTTCACCCTTCTTTTTTTTAAAGTCTTCTTTTTGTTATGTCTTTTAATTTACATCTTATTATGTTGGGAAATTTTATTCTATTTCATTATTGATGTAAATTTTATTTCCAAGAGATGAGATAATATTTTTATCTCATCAAATAATTTTCATAATTATAATGTGTCACCGTTAGTCTTTCGATTTTTTGCACGGGAACTTCTTAAACCAATTTCAATTCATTGGGTTAAACTTGTACTTCTTGAATATTCCATCCTATGAATATGTCTGAATTCCCTATAATAGTTTTACACATAATATCAACATATATTTGGTGTATTTATATTTTTTACACATAATTATGTGTTTGATTTATCTTTAATTTAAGGATACCGTCTTTATAATGGATTTCATCTCAATCTATATTTCCATTGAGGCTTCATTGTTGTTATGCACCAATTCACTGTTATATGGTGTATTTTATATCCTTTTTCACTTTATATCATGAATTACTTTATTATCATTAAATTATAAATATCCGATTAAATGTTATTCCTCAATTATTTGTATTCAAGACTATATCATTTTGTTAAAATATCTATAACTAAAAGGGGGGTTATCATAAATCAATAAAAATGAAGGCCTTTAGGCCATTCGGGAAAATATCATTTTAAATGTTTTAAAGATTTATTATTTTAAATATTTATATTTAATGACCATGTTATTAAAATGGTTTTGAGTATTTATTTATATGGAAATTAATTTTTTAAAACTGTAATTCAATTAAAATCTTTAAAGTGGTATGGGGCACTTTGATTCAAAAATCACTTTTTAAATGGTTTATGAAAATGGATTTATTATTTCAATATCTTGAAATCAATTCTTGTGATTTAAAATTAAATTTTATTAGTGAAATGTTTATATTTGCAATATTTAATGTGCTATTATGGTATGTGGTCTTTTTACGGGTGGTTACGTGATAAACCATATGACGGGTGGGGCCATGAAAACCAGGACGGGTGGTTACGTTATAACCTCCAATGCATTGGGTATGGAAATCGGCCGTATGTCTATTCCATTTAGTGATATTTGTGGAAGTAGACCGAATGGTTATTCTATTTAAGTATGTTTATGTCCCATGTTACCTTTATATGTTATGTGTTCTTTATATGGTTTTTATGGTAATTTTTTGGATACAAAAGGGTTTGTAATGATCTTTTATTTAGTGAATAGTATTTACTACTTCATAAAGGTGAAATGTATTACTTATGATAATCTATTCATGATTTACTTGTTGTTTGGAAAAATTAAAAAATTTCCTTCTTTTTGTATCCCTTACTGAGCCTTTTATGCTCATCCCAAGTTTTGAAATGTTTTTCACAGGACTTAATGAAGAATAGGGTAATCGATGGGATCACAGAAAAGTCATACTATCTTAAACATGGAACTAGACATGACTCTTTTTTTCAGGTGTTTTTTTGTGAAAAAAATGAAAACAGAGTAGAAGTTTCTACTTCGTAATTTTTGAAAAGAAATTTAATAGTTATGACCTAATTCAATAAAACTCTAAACCTGAAAAGATCATAAATTTTAAGTATTAATCTAATTCAATATTACGTATTTTTTGAGGCCGGGTCCTTATAGATGATATCATAGGTCAGTTTAGATAACTTCATAGGTTATGGTGTTATCTAAGAATAAGTGACATAATAATAATAGTTAGAATATTAGAAAGGGTCGTAGTTATTTTGAATTAGTTTAAGAAAACATGAATAAGTATTTACCCTCCTCATAAGATATTACATGATGATTTTACGGATATAATCACACTGACATTTTTGGTTTTAGTAAATGGATGGATCTATGAGGCACCAAAGTAACAGTGGATGTGATGAAAACTGTGACAGTTTTCTGAATGAGGAACTGAATGAAATGAGATCTACAATGATAACTGTTGTGGTTATTCTAAACCCACTATCTAGTTTCATGATTGAGAACATGAGCCTTGGTGATCTTTATAAGTCATCGTATTTGTGAGAAACAAATCCCTATGGAAGTTCAGGTAATAATCATAAAGGTATGTTTGTTAAAAAACCTATGTGTCATGGATGTGGAAAGAAACACCTAGGAAAATGATTCAAATGGATGGGAAGATTCTATAGATGTGGTAATGTAGGTCATAAAGCAATAACCTTCATTGTAAAAAGGAAGCATCCATTTGACGATAGGAAAGGGAAAAAAGTTCTTTCTGAGGGATCAATTGAATGTTTTAAATGTGGGGTGCATGGTCATTATACAAACAGATGTCTAATGAAGATGTTTCAGGAATGTGATCACCGGGATCGTACAAATATATTTGTACAAAAACCTAATTCCATTCCAATTGAGGATGAAGAAACTGAAAATGACAAATGAAATGTATGGATTATTTCTTAAAATATATATTGACATTATTGAATCTTATGATATGATTCATGATTTTTTTTACAGGAAAGAAGTATTTCAGAATAAGTTGGTAAAGAATGGTTAATGGATCATCAAGAATGTTGAATGAGTAAGAAGTCAGTATATAATGGATTCAAGAGTTATGCTAGATTTTATGATAATGAAGTATTTAAATTTATTAAGGATCTTTTGATTATGGGGTTATATTGGAAGAAATTTTATAGAACGTGTAACCCTGATGTTTGATATATGAAAAAGTTATTCAAGAAATAATTATCTTTTCTTTCAATGAGTAATAGTGGAATTTTATTATGAGATAATATATGTTTTTATTATGGACATATGGTGATTTGGTTTTTTTATGGAAATGATTAACCTATCATAGAGAATATGTGATTTGGTTAATTACACTTCTGTATGAGACTTTAAGAGTAGTGGATTTTCTTATTTGGAGATAAATGTTAAGATTTAATGTTGATGACCATGTGAATAAATATTTCTAAGTTTCGGGTTACAATCATAGTTTGGGGTTTTTTGGACAATTTTACAGACAATGGTATATTGAATGGTCTTTATTGAACTTTGTGTACTTTTTGTTGAATTTTTTAGATTAAGAGTAGTATTTCATTTTATAAAGGGTTATCCTTTATGGAGATTATATTATATCATACTTACCATTTTTGGTTATGTTTAATTTATAAATAAAGGGGAAATATATATATTTGTTTTGTTGATTATGTGATTCTCTAGATGTTGAATCTTGTGCTTTTGATGTGGGTATAACTTTATGAATTCTCTTTTTTTGGAGAAAAGTTTAATTTTGCAAAAAAATTATTAAAGGATGAAACTCTACTTGAACGTAATTATGTTTTCTTATATTATTATTCTATATAGTAAATTAATTCCTCAAATAATGAAAAGGAACTAAAAGAAAAGTTGTCAGTTTACATTTCTTACTGGGTAATCAAAGACCGCTTAACACATCACAAGTTTGTGATTTTCTATTGGTTAAATTTCTCTTAATCCTAATTTCTATCACTCTCTATCCGAAATTGATGGTTTGTTTTCTCTTCCATATCCATGTATAACTAAATGGAATCCTATTATGGGTTATCTCAGGTGAGATTTTTACTTCTCTTTCTTTCTTTTAAAGTGATAGTTTTACTGACTCTTTTCCAATTTGTGACATTTAATGAAGCTTCCTAGCCCAGTTTTAAAATTACGAGGACGTAATTCCCAAAATGGGGGAAGATGAAACATCCATGGTAAATAAAGAACATGAAATTTTTCATATTTATTAAAATTTTTGAATTAAATATTAATTCTTCTTTAAAGGGGATGCTATGTTCAATGGCGTACCCGATACGCAACAATGGGTTTCTTTGAAATCTTATGTTACGCACTAATAATATAATATTATTATTTTAAATGGTAGTTAAGGCCTCGACCATGTATTTGATTGAATGAATATAACTAACAAAAATCTGATTATACAAGTTTTTTAAATTTTTTTACATTTATCCAAAAAAAATTAGAGGCTTAAAATAAGAAAACTATTTGATTTTTAGCATGAATACTCTAATATTTAGTAAAAGGTTGATTTACTACCTTTTGATTGAAACCCTTCATTAAATCTAGTTTTGGTCACTTTTATATATTCCATTTTACAAAATAAAATTAGTCTTTAAAATTGGTGCATCAAATTTTGATTTGGGAAAAAATTATTTTTCTAATAAAATTCATTTTTTGATGAATAGTGAAAAATACTTTATTTTTTTTGAAAACTACCTTTTAATATAATTTATTTTTATGGTTAGATTATATTTCTAATTGGTTTTAAAGAGTAATTAGAATACTTTTTTACCATTTAATCCAATGTTTTTTCATTGGAATTAATTTCACATTGAAATTGGACATAAACAAGTGTCGATCTTTTGACAGTTATTGTTTCTTAAAAACCCGTTATTTGTTGTGAAAATGGGAATTAATTTAAAATTAATTTATTCAACTTCTATGTTTTTAATTTTCTAAAAATAGTCATAATTTTTTAATTTGGAATATCAAATATAGCTTAGGCTGAAGTTTTGGTATTTTTCTAAAAAATGTCAATTTTTGATGAATAGAGAAACCACTAAGTAGTAGTTAAAAATGTAATCTTTCATTTAAATGTAATTTTACTTCTTATGTGAATTGAATTTTAAAAATCCAACAAACATGGTTATTATTAGTAAGTAAATTTTGTTTCAATAAGATGAAAATAATTTTTTGGTGAATATTAACTTTTGACTTTTATTTACCACAGTTCAAGTTAAATAGGGTAATTCATGGTAAAAAGAATATCATAATTAAAAAAAATTATGATAAAACTTGTCCTAACATTATTGGGTGAGTAATGGGAAACCATGGTATTCCTTGGGTCAATTTTGGGACCCCATGGAGCCACTTATTAATGATAATGACTCTATATTAATTAACATAATGTTAAGGTGAAAATGACATAAGCAAATATGTTTTAGTAAATAAATTTTTACTTGGTGTTATATAAGTCATCATTTTTTACTATAAATATTATTCGGAAATATTATAATATTTAGAAAATATTTATATTTTTATCATAATTTTTATACATCAGATAAATAAAATTATATATAACCCAATAATGATGCAGTATTTACATCATTAATAAATGATTTAAATAAATAAGATTATAATTATTAAAATAATATTCAAAACCTATCCAATTTTTCTTGGATGATTTTAGTTAGACCATTAGTATTCCTATATTCAACTTTAATGATTTTTAGACCTTTTGAAACCGAAGATATGTTTATAATAAAATAATTGTTTCAAACATCCCTAAAAATACCCTCCTATCCCTTATAAAAGGACATCACATATAACCAATTCGTCAAACCTATAATGCATTTTGTCTCATCCATCCTCTTCCAAATAGTCTCTCTATGTCCCTATCCTATTTCTAGAAACCTTACCTTAGTCAGAGGGCTATTCAAGAAGTCTTTTTGGTTCAAACAAAATGGAGTTACCCAAATAATTGGTAACATCTTCTCCAACATTATTGTTTTTTATTTTACTTCTACAACCACCTAAACTATTTTATTACATTATTTTATATCAAAAATAGTATCCTAAATATACTTGGATTATTCTATGATAAGTATTTGAAATACAATAACACACACCTCTATCTAATTGGTGAAGATCATAATGTTTCTATGGATGGTACACTAATGCCTCACAAAATGATGATTATTCAATTACCTCTTACTGCCTCTCATGGTTTCCATTAATATGGAACTATATTTATATATGATATATATATTATGTATATTTTTTATATATTCTTTTATATTTTTACTTTATAACATACCTTTATGGTTACTATTATGGTTAAAAGCAATTATTTCATTTGAGAAAGTGCAGACTACCGACCCCATAAAGTGGTATGACTCGATAATGCCTTTTGTGGGATGTATAAAGTATGGTGTTAATGATATTTTATATTATATTATTCTTTAATTATAAAATAAATATGTATCATTATGTTTTAATTCTATTAAAGTGTGAAATAGAAATGAAAGTAATGTTCATGCGTATGTACGGCTTACCGTCTCCATGCATGGTGCATTTCATATATTAGCTACAAATGTTATGTACTATTATACAAAAATATATACACTAGATATATATGATATGTACGATATCTACTTCATGAATATTATTCCGGAGATAATGGATGTTTGACCACATGAACAACTTGTAATTATAAGAAGTTCATTTTTGACTCAAGTACCAATTATTGACAGAACAACCATTATTAACTTAAATGATTACATATTGTTCATATCATGGTAATAATTGATATAAAAATAATAATAAACTTGAAAAAGGTTCTTAATCAAATATATATTAACATTAGTTTATTATTCATGAGATTAAAGAACGAACGGGTGAAGTTAGACAATGTGGTAAAGATATTTCTTATCTCACTTTTAATTCTGTGTGATTTCCATTTTAATACACTTATTCATTGAATGTGGTGTATTGTGTATTTCTATTTGATATATATTATCATGATTATGATTATATTCATGGTATTCTATGACTCATTTTGTGGTTATTAACTTTTGGTCAAATGACCCAGTTGATTACAATGTGGTAAAGGGTTTCATCTCACTCTTTATTCCCGTGAGATTCATGCAATATTTGCCACTATTTCCTTTTGTGTAGTGTATGTTCATCCCACGATTGTACTCTTTGTGAAATATACTTTAATTTATTAGTATTTACATCTTCATTGTATAATCCTTCTTTCATTTGTCTTATGTTTTGTAAGTTACCAAATCGGTAAGGGAACCTTTCACCCTCTTCTTTTTAAAAGACTTTTTTGTTATGTATTTTAATTTACATCTTATTATGTTGGGATATGTTATACTATATCTCTATTTATTTAAATTTTATTTCCAAGTGATCGAATACCCTTTTATCACATTAACTCATTTTCTGAATTCTAAAGTGAGCTGTTAGGCTTTTGAATTTTTTCAAGGGAACTTCTTAACCCAATTTCAATTCTTTGGGTTAAACTTGTACTTCTTAAATATGTTATCCTATTAATATGTTTGAATTACCTCTGATTGTTTTACACATAGTATTCTCTTATATTGTGTGTTTTTATATTTGTCACATGTAATTATGTGATTGATTTATCATTAATTTAAGGATATATTATTTATAAGGGATTTCATCTCAATCTACATTTCCATTGAGAATTCATTATTGTTATTCACCAATTCACTATTATATGTTGTATATAATATAATTTGTCATATTATATCATGAATCTCTTTATTATCATGATATTATAATTTTATGATTAAATTTTATTCTTCATTTATTTGTATTCAAGAGTCTCTCAATTTGTTAAAACACTTTAACTAAAATATCACTTTAAATGTTTTAAAGGTTTGTTATTATAAATATTTATCTTTAATGTCCATGTTTAAAAATGGTTTTGAGAATTTTTTTATATGGAAATTAATTTTTTGAATTTATAATTCCATTAAAATATCCAATGTGGTATGGGACACTTTGAATCATAAATCACTTTTTAAATGGTTTATGAAAATGAAATGATTATATCAATTTCATGAAATTGCTTCTTGTGATTTCAAATGAAATTTTATTAGTAAAATGTTTATATTTTCAATATTTTATGTGCTATGATGTTACTTGTACTTTTCACGGGAGGTTACGTGATAAACCATATGACAGGTGGTGCAATGAAAACTAGGACGGGTGGTTAAATTATAACCTCCAATGCATTGGGTATGGAAGTCGATCGTATGGCTTTTCCAATTAGTGATATGTGTAGAAGTCAACCTTATGTTTATTCTATTTAAGTATGTTTATGTCCCAAGTTACCTTTATATGTTATATGTTCTTTATAAGGTTTTTATAGTAATATTTTGGTTACAAAAGTGTTACTATTGATCTTTTATTTAGTGAAGAGTATTTACTACTTCATAAAGGTTAAAAGTATTACTTATGATAAATTAATCATAGTTTACTTGTTGTTATGAGAAACTAACATTTATCATTCCTTGTGTGTCCTTTACTGATCCTTTTATACTGATCCCATGTTTTGAACTATTTTTCACAGGACTTAAAGAAGAATAGGGTCAAAGTTGGGATCAAGGAATATTCATGCTATCTTAAACAGGGAACTCAATATGGCTCTTTTTTTCAAGAGTTTTTATTTTGTGAAAAAAATGGAAAATGAGTAGAAGTTTCTACATTTTAATTATTCAAAAGGAAAGTAATATTTAGGACCTAATTTTCTAAAACTCTAAACCTAAAAATATCCTCAATGTAAATTATTAACCTAATTCAATATTATGTATGTCTTATGATCGAGTCCTTATAACCTATCTCTCTCTCTCCTCTATTGAAATATTTTTTTTCAATTTATTACCCATTTTAGTTTCAAATTTTGAATTATATTATATTTTATAATAATAATTTATATGTGTTTCATATAATATCCAATACATGTGAGACCCTACTTCACTCATATTATACTCTGTTAATAAGTTGTTATTTTGATTAATAATTCTTGTAACCTCAATTTATATTAATAAAATACCATTTTATGCCATGTATTTATCATATTTAGGATTAATTATTTTACTTGGGTATGAAATATATAGGGATGGATTATGGATGTGTAGTTGTTCGATCATATATGGGGTCCAATGAAATAAAAAAAAATTAACTAGAAGTTTACATTTTCCTATGATGCATGCAGAACATGAAATCATTATTAAATGATATATTATATACCATATTCATATTAAATTTCTATGATCAATACTCTTAATTTTAGAGGATATTTATCTAAAATTTATTTGATATTCTACAACCTTATAAATATGAATTCTTTTAGAGAAACCGATTAATAATATTAATCATTATCAGTACCAGATATCTATAATTTCAATTGCTTTAGTTTTTTAGGGTACTTATTTGAGCATTGTGCGACCCAAATTAGACTTCATCTATTTTATGTTAATCAACAGATATATCCCAAAAATTCTAGTATATGACTGAATATATAATCCTAGTAAACAAAAACTTTATCCTATCTAGTGTGAGATCCATATATGTTATTATTCTGAATAAAGGATATTCACCGATATGGACACCAAAATCAATTGACTAAGAGAGGCTGTTCAAATTATCATTTATCAGTTTATCATAATATTTATGAATACACAATCCTTAACTATTATAATTAAAGAATATTTTCTAAGAGAATACTTCTATTTAATTTACTAGGGAAATACTGAAAATCTATATACTCATTATTTATATGTTGATTATTATTTATTATTCAACCATTTTTTGAATGATATTCCTTTGAGAACATTACGTTTTTATTAATTATCTCATACTATCATATGAGGGTTGTACTGGATTTATTTAGTGATGGTTGTTCCTATCATTATATAGATCCTCGATGCATTATTAGGTTGTGTTTGACAAATTAGCTTCAGCATGCGGTATTTTCCTAAACATTTAAATATGACGTCTTAGCTTGAGTCTTATATACTATGTTTTTGATGTACCACATTATGTATTCCATAATTATAAAGAAAAATATTATTATCCATGTGATTATATAATTCAAATATTATGAAATCCTTGAAATATTTTATTTTTCTATATTCCCATATCATTCATTGCTTAAATATTCCTTTTAAATTATTTATTCAATTGTCATGCCTCATTATCTATTTCTACATGTTATCCCTTATTAGGAATCTCAACTAACCCATTTCTTATATATTTACACCTCCCTAGGAAATAAAGTGGAATATATTGCAAGAAAGGATCTATGATATATATTAATGAATAATTAATTAAACTAACATTTTCTAATATTTCATTATATAATACATATTATTGTCTCTTTTATCATAAAGACTACAAAATAATGAACATGTGTATTGTAATGTATTGTATTCTTTGTATGATGAAATAAATAACCCACTGGATCTGGATTAAATTTATTGGGCATATTATCCTTGGAATAAATTAATGGTCTAATAAAAATCATATAAACATTTTTTAATAAAAAAGATGAAAATAACATATAATTTTTATTAAAACATTATGAAATTAATTAAAAATATTTATTATCTATTTAATAATGTATATGTTTCTTATCTGAAATTTATAATGGAATGATATCATGGAATTTCTTAAAAATAACTTATTTACAAATATTAGGGATCCATAAAAACAATTTATAACCTATAATATATTAGAAAATTACACATTCGAGAGGGAATATAATTTTGTATATTCTTATAAAAATTTGATGTCACTAAAATAAAAATAATATTATTGTAATTTATTTTATTATGATAATAATATTTAGTAATTTATAAAATTACAGTTTTATATGGGATGTAGGATGTAAATATTTTTCGCAAAAAATTATATTTTTATAAATTTATTTCAGTTATTTTTATCAGAAAACATTAAGGTTACATTTTCAATATATGTATGAAAATTGATTTTATGAATTGATCGTGATGATTTTAATTATAAGAAATTTCATTTGTGGATAAAATTAAGAACAATAATTGATAATATTGAGATCAATTCATATTTCTATATGTTTTAAATGTTATTATTTTATGTAAAAATATCATGGACGTAATTTAGTTAAGTTTGGAGAATTTAACTCCCACGATTTAATATATATATATATATATATATATCACACATAATTTATCTATGTTAATTTTAATTTCTATTTTTAAAGGGAACAATATTTTAGAATAATTATATAGATAATGAAATAATGTGACTGTATAATAATTTTTTCAATATATAACTAATACTAAATTAAAATATATAGTATCTCGTAATAATGAATTAAATAAAATAAAATAATAAATTAATGAAAGTACATTTCATCACTAAGAGATATAAAAATCACATTCCTTTTCAGAAAAAAATATAAAAATATATTCTCCACAGAATATAACATTGGATATATAACTAAAATAAGGAAATTTTTATTTTATATGTCTACTTAATGTAAAAGAAGTTAAAAAGTATATTTTAAAATATTGTCTCCAAAAATATGTACATATAAAAAGCATGTATTATAAGTAAATCTGAACATGAAATGAAATATGAATTTAATGTATTATGTTAGATTTATAATATAATATTTATTGGTTATTTTTTTATAACATTAAATTTGAGTATATTCCATACCATTTTTTAATAATTAATTGAAACCATTTTTTATTTGGATTTATATCATTATAATCTATATAACTATTATATATATAAGAACAAGTTAAATTAATTTCAGGGTAAGAAAATTATATTCACCATGATGTCATTAATTTATAATTCAAATTTCATTTATTTTTAGTAATTGATTTATTATAATGTATCAAATAGAAAATATTAATATAAATAATGCTATTATCCATTGAATCACTATTTTATGTTTTTAATATTTAACAGAATAATTCATATTCCTAATAATTTTTTTCCAAAATATAATTTACTAACTACATTTCACATATTTATAGTAATATTTTTGATGAATTATTGAAATATAAATGTACTCAATGGAATATAATTTTATTTGACATATTATAATTATAATATAAAAAAATGAAACTATTTTATTCCATTATTATATTAATTTTTTTATTTCATGTGAATCACAAAGAAAAATAAGTGAGTAAATAGAATTATATAGTTAACGAATTGTTTTATGGTTTTTTAACTATAGATGTTATTTAATTCTTTAATTATTGTTATTTAATTTATAAATTATTCCATCATACAATATGCATGTTTTGTTACGTAACATATTTTTCAATGAAATAATTTTATAATGTATTTCATTATTATTTTTTCGACATGATTTCCAACTATTTGAAGCATCTTTATTATTTACTGGATATCAAATTTGGTTTTGAAATTCACTTGAACAATCACCTAGCCATTGGAATAGTAATATACTTGTTTTGACTAACGACCATTTCCAAATAAATATTTTTTTTTATTTGTTTCCAATATAAATTTTTGATGTTTATATTTTTTAATGATTTAAATATTTTTATTCCAGGGACTGGAATTTGATTAAGGGTTAAACATGGTAATTTTGTTTAATAAAAGTAAAATATGGTTAAAATTCTTAAATACTATAACATATGGTAAATTCAATGTTATATATATTTATACATGACTCATTATTAATATTTTGGCTCCATTGGTAATAAATTTAAACGAAACACAATAGTGGAGTACAATAAGAGCTAATTGTGCACTATGGTGTTGTCTGTGGAGAATAAGATAATAGTAAGAATAAAATATTCAATAATTTAATCCAAAATTTCAATTGAAGAAACATAAAAATACCTACCCCTCTTCTCATTTCTCCCACAAAAAATTAAAATTTATCTCTTCAATGATCTATAAACCAGAATATCACTTATATATTCCTCCAATAATGATATATTCTTTATTTAATGTTCATCACTTTTCTATAAATCCCATGAGAAATAAGGCTTTCTATTAATCTAATTTATATTTACTATATCAACATTTGTTTTGTTAAAAAAAATTAAACAACTATTGCATCTGATGATATAAATTTATTTCTAATATAATATCATGCATTTTATCTTTTTTACAATGACATTTGAGTTAATACCTTTAACCTTACCCATGTTATAATTCATTTCCATTGCAAGATAACGGTACCTATTAATTTCACATCCTTTTCATTTTTTAATATAATTATCAAAAAAAAATTAATATCCCATTGAATATGTTAATAATCTAATAATCTAGTATATAACCCCCATATTTATATATCATTAATGAGGGTTAATTCATCATGTATCATTTCATCATTTTCATAATCCATTACCTTTTCGAAGTAGATGAACATTTTTGTATCCAATTTCAAATCATATTAACATTTAAAATGTATTACACATTTGGCTTCATAATTTCTAATTTAAGTATTCCTAAAATATCATTTTAATTACCAGCCTAAGGATAGAAAATACTTGTGATAATGTATTTTCGTCACATTATACTATATCCATGACCTGTTACAATGCATTAGTATTAACATATACATAAACTCTATTATCCAAATCCCTATATATTCAATTCATTTAAAGTGTTGATTATTAATTACATGAAATAGGTATTTATTTCCAATGGATAGATATTTATGACATAGATTTTGAAGCCTCTATCCAAACTATGGTAGATTAAAATCAATTTTTCCTATATATTTATAATAATTATATAACTGGTGAACCCTCAATCTGATTAATGTTATATTAAAATGACTTTTTTAACAAGTACACAATTCCTATGAATGAATGATATCCTTTAATAAATTTATCATAGATATTATTCTATTACAGTACATACTATAGTGGTATGATCAAATCTACCTAAAAATATCATATCTCGTAAAAACAGAATGAGAGAGTGTGGAAGAATGTGTCTTCATCCATATGTTCCCACACTTTCTTAAAAATTAAGGGAAAAATAGACCACCCACATATTTTTGGGAATCCATAAGTGCACTTGACTTGAGTTGGGTGCATATAAAAATAAATTTTAAAAAACAAGTATATATTATTCTATACAACAACCCAGTATAATTGGGTCACCCCCAACATGCATTTCCATATCTCACCCACATCGCTACTCTACCAATTTCCTATATTTCTTCTTCCCGAAAATATATATCCATAACCATTCCCATGTCCAATGAACAAAATGACTTCAATAATATATAACATCTAGTTAGTCATTAAATTTTTCAGTGTCCATATTTATTATTATTAAAATAATTAAATTCATTATCCTAGTAAATTCCATGTTAAAATAAAAAACACTTCGTGGAAAAAGCCACACTAGTAATGTCGATTACCTGTGAAATTTTTTTTAATAATGAGGGTATTTATTTTTATCACATCCAATTTAAGGTTTATCATTAACTTGTATATATTTTATAACACTAAGAAATAACCAAAACAACCAACATCAAAAAACTTATTTTCTATCATAGAAACACACCTATTCAATCCTTTCAAACATGGAAACACATTAATAGCATCATCTTATAATCCAAAACTCTAACTTTATCATAATCTTCCACCAATGGAGTCAATTGAAGTTTTTAATGCATAACCCATACTTACAACCAAACCAAAATTATCTAACCACAAAAAACTATCCAACAAAACATAACATTTTATACAATTCATCTAAACCCAAGCATGGAAAACACAATTCCTCACTACCCCTAATAACAACATAATATAGTCACAATAAACAATTCATAGATACACAATAATATTTCCCAACATTGAATAATTAACATTATTCCCTCTTTAGAAGATGAATTTAGTCAAATTCCCTTCTAAACCTAACTAATGCCTTGAAATGATTATGTTATTAACCATTTATGATAGTGAATCTCAACATAATCACAAGTTTGACATATATTCCAAAACAAAATCATTAGTTTTTTTTAAGATTATAAATGACAAAAATATTTTCTTGAATTAATAAATAATGTATGTAAAAATGTTAATCACCCAATTACCTTACAAAATCAATATTTCAGATAATTATATATATTAGTTTAATTATTAATAATTGCCCATAAAATAAATAATCATGATATCCACATAATTTATATAGATAAAAAGAAGGTTTTTGAATAACATAAGTCAGTTGAATCCATTCAAATAACTACATGGTGAAAAGGATATGATGAAAAATCCTCTAACAAGAATCATATCTTGGGAAACTTCAGAATCAAGAATAAAAAACTCATTATCGTCTATATGCTTCAGTATCACTCAATCAATCCATATCTAACATCCATGACATTATTCTATGATAAATATATTTAATGAAAATAGTAAAAGAGGAAGGACTCAACATAGATCACCAATAATTGACCTCTTAATAATTAGTATCAAAATCATGTGAGTGAGGGTGAATAGTTTCCCAATATATCTATTATCTTTTACATGATTCTTGGCGAATGGATGTTAAAAACCCAATTTATGGATCAACACAATTCTTAATTATGTGGTATTTTCAACAAACTATTGTGAAACACCATATTCACATCATAATGATTATTTAAATAAAAAAAATATAACATGATATGACATGAATGATATAGAATAATAAATCTCATATACCCGATGTTCATTGCATAATATCTTCATTGTAATATAATCTTTGGGTATGGCTATGGCCTAAAAACTTCTTCATCCCACAATAGCTCCAAAAATAGAAAATAAAATATTCTCGCTCACTAGGACTCCACACAACAACATAAACCCTATGTTTTAAAATCCTATATATTTATGGAACCATAAAAACCCATCATCCCAAGGTACAATGATGAAAAGGCCACAAATACCCCCACAAGAAAAAATTTATAAAACCACACCACATTGTTATCTCAAATATGATGCCACAATACCCTATTTAAAGAAACAATGGAGCTCAAATATTGGTAGCTCCTATTTTATCATCCAATTAAAAAGAAGAATAAAACCTATAAAATGATATGTATAAGTCTTGGTATGTCTATTAAATTTCTATAGAGAGATAAAAAATGAGTCTTGGTCTTGAAAATCACAACCAAACCTAGAAGAATAAATCACATCCATCACTTAAAATGAAATACCCCTGATATAAATCTAAAATTAGAGAAATAAATCAATCAATTAAAAAATTATTAAATGCATTCAATTAATTCATCAAAAATGTTTACAAAATTCAAACTACCATCCCCAAATAAATAACATCAACAGTAGGATAAAACAATTGGATACTGATTTTGTACTGATTCTTACAGACTCACTAAAAAATAATATTGAAGAGACACTCTAGCTGCAAAAACAAATACCACCCATTGAGCATGAATCCTTGTACATGTTGAGCGAATCTGAGACTGAGTAACCTCATGGATTCCCAAAAAGTATGTTGTGACAGCCCTGAACCCATATGCCATGATCCAATGCTAAAAAATAATCATTACATTTCTAGATTTTAAACAGATAATCATGTCCCAATTTCCTACATCCAATATGTATAATATAAAAAGGAAATATTTAATCCCTAACATACATATGCACCCTTCAGAATTATAATGTTTTAGAATTAGAAAAATTATTACAAAATAATAACCATGTCGTTTAGTGCACATTGTTCTACTGTACTCAGCATTCTTATTCCATGTTGATTATTAAACAAATAATATAAATTTGTCACACAATTTTCCCTTATAGTCGTAATCCATTAAACATCATTATTCATAACCAGGGGAAATGGAAAAAATAATTGGTTAGCTAAAACACTCTGTAAGGGTAAGCATAAACATTGAAAATTTAATTTAAATATTGAGAATAATATTAGAATAAGGTTATAATGAAATTATAAAAGAGAATGAGAATGAAATAATAGAATTAATACCCATAAAAATGTTCATCATGGATCCGAATATATGGAATAAAGATTAAACATTGATCAAGATTCATATATGTCAACAATCATGAACCGTGTCAAAACAATCCTTCATAAATGCACAAATTATAATTATATTGAATTATAATGAAAACATGTTTGTATCATGGAACATAAAACCATGATAATGGAATCATATAAATATTTTAATTAGAATATTATCATAGTCGAATCATATGTAAGTTTAATCTATTTGTTTATAAGAGCACCTACCAAATGATAACTCTGTCTCGCTCTATTGTTAGTGACATAATATAGTTAGCTCCATTGCATTACTATATTAATTGGAAGGTTACAAAAAGACCACCCATACATAGTTTATAATGAATCCAACAAAAAATGTTTTATTAAAAAATCACCGATTAAACATCCATATATATATATGAGTATAATAAAATGAGAAAAAAAATTATATGCATTCAATTTTGAATAGAATAATAATGATTATTTTTTTACATCTTGAATTACCCTTAAAAGGAAATGGTTTTAATAAAATTCTCAATAAAACAATCACAATACATATAGTGATACAATAAGGATATTATCACTATGTCATATCTTCAATGGAAAATATGTAACATCATGAGTTTTTTTTATGAATAGAAATACTAATAAATATTATCAAAAATTTCTTGTAGAAAATACCAAGTCCACATTGAAAATAACTTATTCAAACTGTAAATAATAGGAGTAGAAGAAAAAAAATTATTGAAAAAACCTGAAAACATTTAAATTGATTATTAAATAATAAATTATTGATTGAATTATAAAAAGGTAGTTAATCTATATATGTTAAATAAATCATTCCTTTCATACTATGTTATGAAAAGTAAAAATGGATCATATGAAAAATGAAAAAAAAATATTAAGTTTCAAAAACGTATTAAATAAGTTATAAGATATTTAAAAATGATATTATGATATTATTAATGTTTAAATAATAAATAATTTGATAAAAATAAAAAAATCATCGATATAGATGAAGAATATTTTTGATCTAATATAATATATAGAATCACAATCAGTTAAAAACAAATTTATTTATTTTTCATCAATTAATAATTTGGTAAGTGGAAATAAAAAATGTAAACCACATTCAGAACTTTAGAAGATAAAAATATACGAGTTTCCAGAAAGAATGATCTTATGTTCCCATAGAAACGAACATTTGACCTATAAAATTTTGAAATAAGGTGATATTTAATTTTTAAAAATTGTTTTCCTTTTCATAATTATTGAATTATAATACCATAAAATAAATGAAATCAAATGAAACATCAAATTCCACGAAAATAATAAGTTCCAAGATAAAAAATTTCAAGTGGTAGTATATACACCTCATAAAAAGAATATATTTGTATATTATAATCATACATCATAAAAAACTAAAATTTGAGATTAATAACCCTTGAAAGTATCATATCATTGGATTGAGGAGAAAACTGTATAGACAATTTTCAAGAAAATTAAATACACAAAATGTTGATAATATAACACAAATCATGAAATTATTATTTCTCACACTATATTTTCATAAAATAAACATTAAAGAAGTGATATAAGACAATGAATTTAAATTGAGTTAGGAAACCCCTTACCTCGAGTCTCAACATGTTATGTATGTACCTTAGTTCCAATATAATATACATGTATTATTTATGTTCCTATTTAGAAAACTTTTATGGGATTATTAATTTTTTTAAATAATTTTTTTTATTTATTTCAATGACATATTTAAATACATAATCTGTTATGTCCTTTTTTGTAGTTTTAGGATGTTCTATTCATAATTGAGTAATGACAATAATTTCTAATCATGGAAAAATATGTCATTGTTACATAATTTCAGGAATACAAATAGTCAAAAAAAATTATATATTTATATTTTTTATAATTTTTTTACCATATATGTAATATTGGTTTAGAAAATATATTATGTTATGATATGGAGTTCTAGTCTTTAAGTATAGATGAATAACGTTACCATTTTACAACGAATAAGATGGAAGTAAGGTATGTATAATTAACAATTTATAGAGTGATTATTATATATTATCGTTCATAATAACTCTTTAAATAATGTTATATATATCTTGTAAGTATGGCAGTGAGGAAAAACACATCACGCCAACTTGTAGAGGAGGTAATCCACCTGTATGCATGAACATTATTTTAATTTTTGAATGGATTGAAAGGAAAAAATATAGATGATATTTTATCATTCCATAATGGTAATTATTCAACTCAATTATTATATATATATATATATATAAACCTTCATTATTACCAACTGTGAGAGGTGGTTATGGAAAATGAATTACATCTATTCTTGTGGAGATACTCAACCTTGCATATGAATTATGGTTTCAATTACTAATTGATGGAAGAGGGGTTGGATAATGTTTTTGAAATAAACCTTATGAAATCAAATTATATAGAGGACACTAATTTCATAATATTTTAATTGTTAATCTTTTTTTATGTAGATAATTTAATAAAGTTATTTGTTTGACCTCTTCATTTAAAAACCATTGAATGTTTAAAACATTATCCACGTAATGTGTGAATTATGATCAAACCATATCAACTCATTCCTATAGAGGAATGTTTTAATGGGATTTTAGTACGTATTTTCTAAAATAAGAGGCTCATGATGTGTGTATAAAAGATAATATGTTGTGTGTTTGTTCCAGGCATAGTATAAGTGTACGATGGGTGGTTCCCCACATTTCACTTTTTCTATAATGAATGACCAATATGATATCTACAAGATGATGAACCCCATGATCCACCAAATTGATTGAAAGAAATATATAATGGATAATTTCATCGTAACTATATAGTGGATCATCACATATTATTTTCATGTAATTTAATTTAATAAAGAACTACCTTTAAGAAAATAATTATTTATATATTAATTCAATGATAGATTTGTCATCCACCATTATTAAATTTTAAAAACCAAGTTTATATTTCCTATAGAGGATATCCACAAATGTTTCAGAAATTACCAAATGTCACTATAGGAATATCTAGGTTCAAGAACGTCATATCATTTTAGTTGTGTAGTCCACAATTAATCTTTTTGAGAACAACTTCTAAATAATTATCCATGATCTAGTAGAGGAAGATTTCTCTCTATTCTAGGGATAATTATAAGAGAAGTTATCTCTCTCATATTTAGAGGATTCTAAAAAAAAAATTTGCACAACCAAGATAATAGAAATAAATCATTGATAAAATAACATTATTGGGTATTAATATTTCAATGGTTAAAATAAAATTAATAAATATTGAACATTATTATTTATTTATTCCTAAAAAACCCCTTGTCAACATATTAAAAAAATATTATCACTTCTCGACATGCACTTAACATGAAAATAATAATTAAATAATATTTACTAAAATAATATTCAATATTTCTTATTTCTCATTAGCCCATTAGACTCGGTCCACCATTCCTCTTCAATATTTATCAGGCCATGAAGAATTTCTATTTATTTTTATAATAAATATCACAGAATTATTTTCTAATAAATGATTTAATATTATATTCACTACATAGTTAATAAACATGTATATTATATTCCACTCACATTATATTCTATGAAATATCTGGTGATGTAATATATGAAATCAAGAATATATGAATAATCATTAACCATGGATGGGAATATATTTCTTCATTTTTTTAAATAAAAATATTAATATATTATTTAACAGGATACTGGATACACATAGTGTGTGACCATGTAGTCCCCATTCTTAGTGGAATGAGGTGAATCATCCTAAAGTCCAATGTTAGAGAATAGAAAGACGCCAATGCACCCATAGAGAAAAAAAATAATGTATGAATGACATGCTACCACATATTGATGATTAATATTAAATATAATCAATTTATCTTGATATATTTAATTATAAAGGTTTCTGGTTGGTGTCATCAACCTATATATTCAATTTCTCTTTATTTGATTTTTTTGAAATTGATCATGCCTATGGAATTCCATGAACATTGAATTATTTAAGCGGTATCATTTACATAAAAGGACATGGGATATCAACATATGTTAATGAATAAGGGAGAAAATCCATTCTCTCATTATTTGTTAATGCAATATTCATTCTCACACACACAACATATTGTACCTTCTCATGAACCTCTATCATTATAGTTTTCATCAATACATCATTGTATAAGACATGTAATATACATTAATAATAATATTAATGTATAAGAACCAGTAAACTCATCCATAGATAGAAACATCCAATGACACACATATATGTGGATTCCTTACTGGCAGCTCTCGTTATCAAAATATACTACCAGATATTACCAAGGGAGTACACAATAAGAAGGTTCCTCAACATCCTATGAGTCTCCACCAAAGATTGACTCTATCATTTTTGTCCCTCAAATGATATCATATAGCTTTAGAACCTATATTCAATAATAGCATCATAGTACTTCTGGGTTCTCATCATAGTAGGGAAGTGTTATGTCCTTTTAGTGTGACAATTACTATAAAGAAATTGTCACATGTTATGTCACATACAAGAATAGTAATTATTCAATAAGTAGTTTATTATTATTGAAATACATTAATACATGATATAATAAAGTACATCGATTTTGGATCAAGGGAACCAACTCCAACAAACTCCTTCTTTTACTAGATCCTACTGCTAACAACCTTCAGTCTTCAGGTTCTCAAATGATACTCATGCTTCAACTAAGATAGGCCATTAGTCGGAAGGTCCACCAAGTTCCCTTTTGTGGGTACTCTTATTAATGTATCTTCATCCCTCTAATATAAATCCCTCATGATGTGACACGTTCTATGTATATACATTGTCCATTGGTGTGAACATGGATGTTTTTCGAGATCCACCACTGTATTTTGATCACAATATATTTCCACAGTGTCATTCATTCTAGTTACCATATCAAGCTCCAAGAAAGAGTTCAAAATTCATATTCATTTGTTGGATGCATCAGAAACCACTATATACCGAGACTCCACTGTAAAATCAATGAAAACTAAATTCTATAGACACTTAAAGCATAGAGATCGTCTATTGAGACAAAAAAACATATCCTGAATATGATATCAAATCATTCTGCTATGTCTAAAAACTAGAATCAGTATAACCTTTAATGAGCACCTCCTCGTCTCCTCTATATAGTAGGAACATATCCATTGTTCATGTTGGATACTTAATGGTTTCCCTAAGAGCTGTAAATGTAATTATCCTAGAACAAAATGATATCTTCCAATGATGATCAATGCATATGGAACATCATGTCTAGTACATAACATGAAATACTTGATTGATCATTCAATTGAAGGCAATGGGATCATACTCATTCACTTTTTATCATGTTGTGTCCATGGACTCATTTTCTTAAAAGCATGTATACAATAGAACACTTGAACCAATCCCCTATTTGATTTTTCCTTACAAAATATCAATAATATCTAGTTAATATACATACATTGACTTATTTCAAGAAGCATATTCAATATAACACTAATTATCATGGTCTCTAGAATATAGGAAACATCACCTATGTCCTTCATTGAGAATCATTTGTTTATCTGGTCCTTAATTGACTATAAAAGTATTATGTCTTTTCCAATAAGTAATATTTCATCATCATATACTACTATGATTATTAACACATTTACAATAATAATATTTTAAACCAAAGGATCATATTGACAATTAATGAAACAATATTCTCCTATGGCATCTTCAAATAAAATGTTCCATGACATAAATAGTTTCTATAACCAATAAAATTATTTTTTTCATCTTGAAGGTCCTTTTTGCATCACCTTGAGTCTAAAAACCTTTTTGTTGTGTCATATAGACTTTTTCATGAAGGTTCCCATTATGGAAGGTTTTTCTAACATCTATCTACCAAATATCAAAGTCATTATAAAAACTATATCATATAGAATTCAAATGGATATAAAATTTAAATTGGTGAAAAGGGTTCACTGTAGTCAAATACATTATATTGATTAAACTTTTTAGAAACTAGCCTTTTTAAAGTTATTTAACTTACCTTCCATGTCTTATTTAACTTGAACACTCATTTTCACACAATGACCTTTACGTCAACAAGTGCATTGTCTAGAACTGAAACATTATTTTGATACATGGAACCCAAATCATAATACACATATTCTTGAAATATTGAAAATTTAGATATCACTAATACCACCTTGTATGAGAGAGTTTCATCATTATAAATGAATAATGAGTCACCATCTTTGGTGACTACAAATCCATACCCCTCTAGTTCTTTAACCTCTTGTTTGTCTTACACTGTACATGTGTTTTAGGAACAACTTATTCCACATGGAGTTCTGGAATCATTTCCCATTCCAACTATTTCTATATCTTGAGAATGAACTTCACCAATGATAATCAATAAATTAATATAAATTCTAAGGATTTTCTCCCTCTCATGAAAGGTGGCTAGTAAGGTGACTGTCATTTCCTTTCTTAAGGAATTGTATAGGAATTATCCCTTTATTTCATTAGGATACCTGATAAATATAAACCCCTTGACCCAAGGTGCTAGTTTCTTTTATATGGAGGCCTTAAAAAATACCTCACAACAACATACACATGTTTGTGAAAATCAATTTTCTTTCTACTCCATTACTCAAAGGTAATTCCATCTACTACTTTAGTGGGATCTCTGGTCATTGTATATGGCATTGATTTTATGGAATATCCGCAAAATGATAATGGAATATTTTCATGACTCAACATAAACCATACAATTTATAATATGTTATAGTTCTTCCTTTAACAAAAACCATTCCACTATGGTTTATATAGCGGGGTGAGTTGAGATAGAATCCTAATCTCCAGTAAAATTTCATGAAATCATGGTTATGATATTCACCAACTCAATCCGATTGAATTTTATTTATCTTCTAACCATGTTGATTATCTACATCATTACTAAATTCATTCAATTTTTCAAAGGAATCTTACAAACACCACACTATGTAGTCATTGGCACATCTACTCAAGTCATAAATAATAGTTATGGAGATTTAATATCATCCTCTAACATCAACTAGAAATGGTCCCCACACATTAGTGTATACCAATACTAGAATCCATGTGGTCCATTCACCATATCCTCAAAATTATTGTTTTTTCATTTATCCATGTAGACAGGCATGACATATATCTTATGCTTTTAGCTCCAAAGAGTCTAACTAACCATTTTGAAATAGCATTGTCAAATGCTTCGCATTTACATGACCAAGATGGTTATTCCATCTCCAGGTTTTATATTAGTCATGTGAGCATGATTCTTAACCAATTTACAAACCTTGTATTTCCTAATTTAATACATAAAGACCAAGATCTAAATATTCCATACCATAACATACGCTTTCCTAATAAAAGAAACAAATTTTCACTCCAAACATGAAAATAAACCATTTTTATCTGGGAATGATACACACATTCAAATTTTGGTAACATTGGGTATATAAAAAAATATTTCAAAAAAAATTATTTTTGTTGGCATTGAGAGGTGGTAGTCACCAATTGCTAGGGAAACTAGCCTCGCTATATTACTAACTTTCAAATCCTCCTATCCTCAGAAAATCATTAAAAATTTACATGGTTCATGCACTTTGATATAGGATAGAGAATCAAAAGATGTATCTAATATCAAATGTGTAGATATGGAAACATTTCACTCAATAACAAACACACATTTAGCATTACCTTTCATGTGGGTGCATTTCCTCCTCTGGTGGACTGACTATCCACAAGAAAAATATACTACTTTATTTTCCTTGCACTACTTATGGATCTTCTCCATGTTGAATAGATAGTGCCCATGTTCATCATACAATTTAAAAGTCTTGGTCCCCTTTTATGTTTTATTCCTTTTCTTATTCACCATATGAACTATGGATTAATACTGACCCTTGTCCTTATCCACTTAGAACGTCAATGTAAGCAGCTATGAATGGCTATTTACATTATTTATCATATTGTAATTATTTATAATACTTGATATTTTCTTAGGAAATCATGGAAATAAGATATATATACAAAACATATTTGGGAGTTTAATATCTAAGATGTCCAGGAATTCTATGTTTCTCATAAACATGAATATATATGGGCCATCTAAATTAGATTATCTATGCATAGTTATAAAAAAATAACTAAATATATCATTACCCTGTTGTCTCACCTTCTCTTGATATTCATTCTTAAGGTGAGACATCATTCTATAAACATCCATATCCCTATGTTACATACAATTATTAATGAACTTGGTTGATATCATGAAACATTAAACATTGGCAGTATCTTCATACGTTTCTCAAAGAGAGATAGCTCTTAATCAAATTCCTCATTAGTAGGTTCAACAAGAAAATATTATTCTATTATATATAATTTCCCTTCATAGAGAAGGATTAAATTTTGTCACCTTTTTCACTTTAGGAAATTTGTCCTGTTGAAGAGGGTTTCCATCGCAAGTATATATCACAATGATATGTTTCATTTCAATTTATTATTGTTTCTAAAAATAAGATAAGAATAATTTTAGTACTTTTTCTTGTAAATTTAGACTAATAAATAAATATTTATTTTATTAGTATAACATTAATTTATCAAAACTCAATATCCCTCACCACTGGATTTGGAATATCATGTTTCATGGAAATCCTAGTGGGAAGGATCCATTTTCACCTTCTCACGACCCCAAAACTGGTTGGTCATGTAACTCGATTGGTTTTTGGTAGGAATTATAAATTCTAGCTTCAATAATTCATATTTACATGATCTATTGAGCATACTCCCCAATCCTGATGTCTTGTAATTCGATTTCCTCAACCTTTGCCTCTAAAGTACAATTTTTCAACTTTTTCAGTCAACCCTTGATGTGAAGCATGTTACGTCAACACAATACCTAATGTTAAAATTCCCCAATAATTGAATGAAAATCATCTTTTCCAAATTAAGAACATTGAACAATGGTTTTATTTTCACTAGAGAAATGGAATGATATACCGCCATAATAATTTATAGAGTGATTTTATCCTTTTGTAGGTAAATTTTTAATTATTATCTTTATCACGTGGTTTTTAATGTTCAGTGGATTGTCATAGGTGATTAAACAGGTCTCATATAATACATACACATAAAACAATTTAAATTAGATCTATCCTTTATGATCTCTAAATTCATTAATTATGTGACCACAACCAAACATCCAGAATGATGTAACCATGAAACATTCCTGAAATAAATTAAAAAAAATATTATCATGAGATCTACTAATGGTTAGTTTTTCAATCAATAGATAAAATAACTGTTGACCTAAGGTAATAAACCCTTTGTACAAATTAAGGTTCATTTTACATCATTCTAACATTCCCCCTATATATCTCCTTGGATTGGTTTTGCCACAACTCCAAACATAAACAACCTCTACTAGCTCTGGAGATTCATCCATTGAATATTCATTTTACTCATTCATAGGTGAGGGAAAATGGGATTAAATTAATGAAACCAGGTTCTCATAGGCCCTACATAATAATAATAGGGAAGGAATGTATGCCAAAAATTTAATTTATTAATAAATTAAATGAATCCAATCACAAAAAAAAGGACTGGTCTGGCTCATGATCATCCACAAGCACACAACGAATTATGCAATTAAGAACACTAAAACTGAATTGTAAATTGTTCTAATTTAAGATGAATCTCACTTTAAAAAATTTATAATTTTTTTTAATTTAATCAATTATTTTATCCTAATTACTATATTAAGTATCTTTAGATTCTCATTCATTAAAATTTTAAAAAGAATTGAAAAAATCATTTTATATTATCTATGTACATAAATGTAACTCTAAGGAAACACTGTGAATACATATCTGAATCTACCCAACCTATATTATAATTTTATACAGTTCTATTTTTTGGACATATGGAAAACATGAATTATAACGTACTTTAATGATGTGAACTATTAAAAAATTACATGATTTTATTAGTCATGTGTTATGCATCAATGCACATAGAGTAACAACAACAATATGAATAAAAAATGATATACATAGCTAAATAATACATTGATATTAATTAGACATATATATATATATATCAAAATCATAAAACATGTTGTGTCCAATCAACATAATCACCACAAGGAAGAAAATGTTTCCAAGTTTACATAAAATTATAAATAAATTTTAAATAATTGAAATTTGGTATATTTACAACCCATCTAAATCTGATAACATGGATTGAATGACACACACCATCTATATGTGGTACATGTGAAGGGACTCGGTGTGTAAGTCATTCATTGTAAACTAGAGTGTAATGTGTGTCCAAGGGGCTACACCCCATGTGATCTCTGAGTTACACAGACACTAATCAGGTAGGTTGTGTATTGAAATAGACAACCTGTCTTTGACTCCGAAGGATTGAAGAAAGTGTACATGGTCTACATGGAATGAACATAGAATTACCATGCTCCACCCGATCTAGTCAAACTGTGGTTTAAGATATTTAATGCACCATTTATAATTAATGAACATAGCTTGAATTACATTATGAATTGATTAATGATGCATTGAAATTTAGTACACGACATTTAATTCTATTTACACGTCGTGTACTCATGTGTTGTCTAGATAGAATCCTCAGAAGCTCTAGATGAGTATAACAATTTTATTTTAATCATAAAATTATTCATTCCAAATTGATCTATGAGAATATATGGTGAAATAACATGATATATCAATATAGATTAACAAAATGATAAAAATTGAATTGAATCGCTAAATTATAAACTTATAAATCACCAATGTTACTTAATTTATTATAAATAATTATGTGACTTCTCTAATATGACATATATATTTCAGACATATTGGAAGTGTGTTATGGGTGATGCCTTTCTTTTTTCCAAAATTGATGAACAATACAAGATCTATATGGAATTGAATAAAATAAATAGACAAGCGATAATTATGCTGGAACAAGATATAGAATCATAGTATATTATTTATATTTAATTTTATATAATATAGAATGTCCATTATGGAATTAATTCTTCAAAGATGAATCCAGTGATAGATCTTCAATCCGCTATCATTTCATTATATAAACCATGTTTATATTTCCTCTAGTGTTGATCCACACATGCTCTACAAATCATCACACAACATCAAAGGAATCTCAATGTTTTATCACAATATATCCATATACATGCGTCTTCCTCCTTTGATTGCTTCAAGAACGACTTCCAATGTTTTCATATTGATCTAGTAGAAATGGATTTCTCTTCATTCATGGGAAAATTCATAGAGAAGGGATCTATCTAGGTTTGAGAGGATTCTCCAGATCATTTGTGCAAACAAAATACAAATAAATTAGCTCATGGAGAAAATAACATAATATGATATTTATATTTCTAGTGTTTAAATAAAATAATTTCCTAATTTCCCTCAATTACTTATATAATCCTAGAAAAACACGATGCTAAATATTAACATGATATTATCATTTTTTCACATACGATTAACAAAAATATTAAAATTAAATGTTCATTAAGTAAATAATATTCAATATTAATTATTTTTCATAGGACTGTTAAACTTAGTCAACCATTCCTCTAAAATATTTATCGGTCATTGAATAATGAATATTTATTTTTTTAATTAATATCACTGCATTGTGCACTAATAAATAAATAATTATTATATTCACTAAATAAAAAATACATATTTGATAAATATTCTACTCACATTATATTCTATGAAATAACTAGTGACAAAATATATATGATCAAGAATACATAAATAATTACTAAATCTTGGCCATGGATAAAATTTATTCAAATTGTAAAATAATGAATAATACTATATTATTTACCTATGATTTCAGATACACTTGGTGTGTGACCCTTTAGGCCTCATTCATAGCTGCATTATGTGAAGCATTCTAAAGTCCCAGGATACTTTTTAGCTACATGTTGAGGAACCCGTAGATGACCTAGTTAATGTCACAATGGCATGTTACCTCATATAGATTCTTACAGTGTAATATAATTCATTTATCATGATACATCTAATCAATCATGTTTCATGCTAGTGTTATAAAACTATGTTCAAAATTTCTCATTATTTAAATTTATAAAAATAAAAATTTCCTGTGGAATACCATGAACAAGTATTTATTTATGCAATATCATTTTCATCATGTGTGTGGAGATATCAACATCCATTATAAAATTTAATGGATAATTTTTTGATCACATTATTCATTGATAAATTGTTAATTGTGATGATCCCAACGTATCATTAACTCTTACCTACCCTTTCAACCACCATCCCCCTCTCATACATGTATTAATGTATCCATGAGGTTGAGACAAAATAGAAATGTAAGAAGATTAGGGAGTGATCCTCCTCCCATCTGATAGTGACTTTTGTGCCTATGTAAAAGATGGGCCACACATTGTTCAATGATTCCTCTCTCCATATTCAATACTCTAAGCCCTAGAGTGATAGTAAAAAGTGATTTAATATCCTCAAATATCAAGAAGAACTATGCACACATTGTTATCATCCTCAGACACCAGAATAACCCTACTAAAATAAATGAGTTTTCACATAATAATAAGTTTCATACATCCATGACTGAAAATCCAAAAAACCAACACATTTGGATATATTGGATCAAATACATAGAAGATGACTTGGTTCAGGTGGGTGGCCAATATATTACTAGGATGAACAATTTTGGTATGATGTCTCTCTTTGTATCCTTTGTGTATGGTAGCTGTGATGCACAGAGAAGGGATATGATTTGGTGATATCTATTGCATTATATTTATCGGATCATTCTTGGATCATCAGTGTTGATTTCAATACCCTCACATAACTAGTTGAGAAGAAGGTAAAATGAGTTTTCCCTCATAAGTAAAGAATTTATTTCTTCTAATTCTTTGAACCCAGTGTTCTAATTGATATGGGGTAATCTGGGGACCACATCACACATTGTAGAAAACTATGTGAGAATAGAGGTTGATAGAGTAGGCTTGATAGATTCCTAGAAGACATAAATCCCATCACCATGTTTCCCAACACCAATTTAAGCCATATGGTCTGAGGCATATCTAATCATTCACAATTTCTAGTATTTTTGTCTCCCAGGCAAGGTATCCATGAATGGTTTCAGTTATAAAATTCGTGGACTCACATCCGTGGTTATCAGTTGCTGGTTCGTGACTCATGGGGGTGTTGACCTAGGGTCACACATGGGTGGATATCCATAACAAGCTGAGGTATCTCATGTAGAGGCTTCATTCATGGGAAAAGGAACTACCTCATATCAATAATAAAATGGGAGATCTCAAATAGTATACTAAACATCTTGAAGCTAGTATAGATGAGGCTAAAAATTACATGGTTATTTCTGAGCTATTGTAAAAAAATAATAGCACAGAAGAAATTATTCTCATATATGAATTCACGGCTGGGGGGGTCAAGGATAAAATAGGAACATATTATTGACAATAATACCACTAGTTTCCATGCATTCAAAAAGGAGAAAAGGTTCCACATTAATCCCAATATAATTCTTGAGGATGTGTCCTATACAGATGACAGAGATGTATTTGGCGTATAGAGAATATGTTCTTCAAAGGCCTCCGAGAAGGTCGAATTATGATAATTCTAAATGGATACCCAGGTTGGAGTGCTAAATAATGGGATGTAATTCCTTACCTGTTCTCTCATCAGTATAGTGACTCGGTGGAAGTTCCTTCTAAAGAGGATGAAATTCATGTGGCTATGGTGAAAAGCATCTAGGAAACCACACTGGGACCTGATAGCTATCTTATATCATTCTACAGTGGCTATTGGGTGGTGGTTAAAAGATACATAATTGTAGCCATTCAGGATTTCTATCCTGAGGAATTATCCTACAAGTGGACATTGCTAAAACTCATCTACTTATTCTGATGATAAAGAATCCATTGTCCCTCTTTCATTGTAGACCCTTGAGTATGTTAAATATTCCATACAAGATCCATATTATCATCAATATCATGAGGTCATCCAAGCACTTTCCATGTTGGTTCTCAATGGAATAACAAGTCTTATTTAGGGGGCGTGAAATCCTAGGCGTCGTTTCCCATCGCAAGAACTGTTGTGAGACATCAACTGAAAAAAAACATGGATCCAATGTGGATATTATTAAAGAAATAAATAATGCATATGTTGGAATTGAATTGGGATCCATAAACAGAGTTCTATGGAGTATGGCCCTCTCTCCCCAAGCATCCACCCTTTTCATCAGATGTTTGAGCTCCTCCTTGATAGTGGTTTCTGTTATGGGGAGAAATCATGGATTCATCAATGAAAATCACAGCCTTTGAAAAGGTGACCCTATCTCCCCAATTATTTTCATTCTCACTCAAGACAATCATAGAAACATTATCATCAAAGGAATGTCTGGTAGAGTTATCCTCACTTGTTGTAGAAAACTGAACCACCCATCCAAATCCCATTTGATGTTTTCTAATGATACTATTATCATCAATTATGATACAAAGTGTTTTATGTGTAGTCAAAATAGAATTATTGATGATAAATGTTACTGGACAATCCATGTTACCAATTAATCCAAGAGAAAACTTTTTTATTTCAAACAAATGTTCTTCCATTAGGGTTATATAGCATGTTGAATATGAAGCATGGTACATTCCTGATGGAATACCTCATAACTCCTATATCCTCAAGTAGAATATGAATTAGAGACTATGACCATCTGGTGATAAGGATTATGGGTAATTATATTGACTAAAAAAGTCATTACATCTAACTTAGAGGCCAGAATCCCTAGTTAATAGTGTTTTATCGACCATCCCAGTGCATGCTCTGGCCTCCACCTCTATAACGAACAGTGTGATCAAATCCATTAACAAAGGTGATGGCCAGTTTCAATAAAGATACACTATAGTAAGGCAAATTTCCCTAGGTATCATGGGAAAGGATGTCTAGAACCACATACAATGGTGGGATCAATGTTAGGATCTTAAGGCACACTAATCAAAGAATGCATGTTAAACTTGTGTGGGAAATCATTGATGAAAACACTCTATGGAGGTGGATAATGTCTTACTCATATGGTGAAAATTAATATTATTTTATTAAAAAATTATATCCTTTCGGGTATATGATCAATCACCTCATCTCGTACATCCATAAGAACTCACTCTTGGTTATAGGAGAAGGTAAAATCTTCTTCTGGAATCATAGTTGGCCAGCATCTGTGATTTTATTCTCATGGTGTCTAGCCCCAAGTATTTCTTTTATGGAGGTGATCCTGTATCTAAAGTTCATTAGGAATGTGTTGAACAAGGATCTTCTAAACACTAATGAGATGATTTCCATCAACACAAATCAAGACAAATGCGTCTTTACCCCTTCCACCTCAGGTAATTTCACAATAAGGGACTTTTGTAGGATATCCACTCCTCATGATCTTCAGGATACATGGAATGCGATGGTTTAGTGTGT
This sequence comes from Viscum album, assembly GCA_963277665.1. NCBI lineage: Eukaryota > Viridiplantae > Streptophyta > Magnoliopsida > Santalales > Viscaceae > Viscum > Viscum album. Next base: position 1,912,829,079 of record OY728120.1, read on the forward strand.
AGTATTCCTTCCAAATAAAAAATTATTACTATGAGAATAACCAATCATGTAATTCCATATGATGATAACATTAAAAAACCAGGTATTAATATGACTTTGTGTTTTCATTATTGAAAAAATAAGAAAGAAGAAAGAATTTACCACACCTTTATCAAAGGTGGCTTGGATCAATATGTGTTGATGTTCATTAGGGATTTCACTTCTCTTAACTCTCATGAAAATATTGATATCCCCTTCATGGCGTGTTGGTTACAATAGAGGATGTAATGTCCCAAAAATTCCATATATTTTTTTAATTATATGAAATTATTTCGAGATCGTGAAATCTGACGGCGTGCAATTCCAAGGCCCAGAGTTCCTGGAATGATTCGTCGAAGTATTGTTAATCTTTAATTAGAACGCCTAAGCAGTGATCCTAAAAAATTTGAATAACTCTTAAACGGTTACTTGGATCAGATATCTGAGGGCACTATTGTGTTCAGTATGGGGGGTTTACTATAGACGGGACTTATGTTTAGTCGGTGCGGGCCTCCTATGAGAATACCCGAAAATGGCGTAACCAAAAATAAAATAATTAAATAATGTTAATTTATTTTCCAAATACTTATAACTCAGAAACAGTAATTCGGATAAAAAATCTGAGACCAACACTGAACTCGTAAGGGTATGCATCATTAGGCAGATACTAACATTTTCCGGTGCATGCAACCAGTGAATGGTAGTTTTTTTCCATAAATAAAATAATTAGGTGATAATTATTATATTGTAAAATTTATAACTTTTAAACGGTAACTCGGATTCGAAATCGGATAGTGATGTTTGGTTCGTTGGGTCTTGTTTCGCTTAAGAAAAGCCTAACCTTGTCTGGCGTGGGTCGAGGGTGACTATTAAAAATTTTCTAGACTTTTTTTCAGGTGCGTTCAAAAAACGCGTGAGTGGAATTTTCTAACATTTGAATAGTTTCTCAGATTAAAAATCTAAGGGCCCCATTGAATCTGCCGTGCTAGGATTCGACTATGGGGGGAATAACAATGACCGCAGTAGGTCAGGTGAAAAAGTAATTTTTGTGGACTTTTGAACTATTAATAAAATAACATTTTTTTTATTTTATTTTATTTTCATTCCTCAAATGGACGAACATTGCTTGAAGGACCAGTGATGTGTCAATCCAATAAATGGCTTGACTCTTCATTTCCTGTAACAGCACTATTGGGAATTCAGGAGGTTATTTAATTAAATTAATCTCATTAATTCCTAGAGTGTCACTCACTCCTTCTCCTCTCCTAGTAATAATGTTTTTGGGGAGGGGTTTTGGAACGACTTCACCAAACGACGAAGCCCTGGCAATGTACCAAAATTCCAACCACCTGGAGGAAGATACTAGTTTTAATAAGCATTGATGAGTGCCACCGAGTCATGAACCAAAAAAAATGATGAAGGATGTTCTGTCGACCGTCGTCAGTGGACGTCTCTTCCAGGTAGGAGGTATAATTAATTTATGCATTAAAATGGTGTTCCTATTCTCTGTTCTTTAATAACACGAAGAACGTGGGTCAACCGACTAACAAATTTACTTGCGATTCATTCGTCTTTGTGGGAGGTTATTGCAGGGAATCTTGTGGGGTTAATATTGTGTTCAATACAACTATTTGTTGAACACCCTTAATATCCTTTTTATTTTGAGATAACGTGGAGGGTGAGGGCCTAACAAACCCGGCCTAAGCCCTCCGCTATCTTGGTTTGTTTGCGCCACCTCAGAAGACCATGATCACGTCTACGGACACTACAAGAGGAGGGTCGTGGCATGTTAGCCGCGGTGAATGGAGGAAGCAGCTCAGCTCAAGGGAGGTGGCCCGCCTCGAGGGCGGTGGCCCGATTTGTTATGACGTGGGGAGTGTAACCCCCGAGTCACCCGAATTCCCAAACAGCCCAGAGGATGTTCGATGGGCAAGGCAGTGGCGCCGCTTGGTCACCACGGAACCCATCGGAGGCAGATTTGGTATCCAATGCGGCTTCGGTAATGGATTCTATTCGTTGGAAGTGCGGCGGTCATCCCACCTTCTTTCCCACAGTAGGCCATCATGCTGACTGCCTCCTCCATTCTCTGTTGCTAATGAGCATCGACACTCTTCATGTGGTGTTCTTCGACGTGCTTACGGTCTTCTGAGGTGGAACAAGGAAAGCAAGATAGCAGAGGTTTCGAGATGTGTTCATTAGGCCCGCACCATCCTCGTCTGCACGTAATATGGAATATATTATGAGAGTTTAATAAATTGTTGTATTGAACAAAATATTATCCCCAAAAGATTCCCATCAATTACCTCCCAAAAAGATGAATGAATCTCAGGTCAACCCGTTAGTCGGTTGACCCGCGTTCATCGTGTTATTCGAAAATGGAGAAGAGAAAAATCATTTGAATCTATAAATGAATTAAACCACCTACCTGGAAGAGACTTCCGCTAATGATGGTAGAAAAAACCAATTTCATCGTTGACGTCGGTTCGTGACTCGGTGGAGCTTGTCACCACTCATTGGAAACCGTCTCATCCTCTAGGTTGTCGGCATGGCGGTACTTTTCTAGGGCATCATCATTGGGTGAATTCGTGCCAACACCCCTCCTCGAGCTCCATATAAATAGAAGAGGAGAAGGAGCGTGCAATGATATGGGAATTAATGAGGTTCAATTAATTAATTAACCTCCCGAATTACCAATGGGGTGGTTATAGGAAAAGAAGAGTCAATCCATTTATTATCTTGACACATCGCTGGTCCCACATCCACCATTCATCCATAAGAGGAAAGAAAGAAAATAAAATAACAAAACATGTTATATTATTAATCTTTCAAAAGTCCAATAAAATAAGTTTTTCACCTGACCTACTGCAGTAAATTTTATTCCTCCCTTAAGCGAATCCTAGCACTATGGATTCAACGGTGCCCTTAGATTTTTAATCTGAGTAATGGTTCAAATTTTAGAAAATTCAGCGCACGAGTTTACTGAACGTACCCGAAAAAAATTCTGGCAAATTTTTAATAGTCACCCTCAACCCGTGATGGAAGAGGTTAGGCTTTGCCTTTGTGAAACATGCCCCCAATGAACCAAACAGTACTCTCAGATTTCAAATCCGAGTTACCATTTAAATGTCATGAATTTTACAATAAAATAATTGTCACTTTAATGATTTATTTATGGCCAAAAACTAACATCCACTAGTGTTTTGAACCATCCAATGTTAGTATCTGCATAAATAAAAAATTCCCTCATGAGTTCTGCTGTGGAATCAGATATTTAATCTGTCTTACCATTTGTGAGTTATAAGCATTGGAAAAATAAAATGACATTATTTAATTATTTTATTTACAGTTATTCCATTTTATAGTTTTCTTATAAGAGGCCCACGCTGACTAAAATTATTTCCCACCTTGGGTAAACCCTCCATCATGAGAACAATGGTGCCCTCATATTTCTGATCCAAGTAACCTTTTAATAGTTATTCCACTTTTTTATGAAAACAACTTATGCACACTAATTAAAGCATAACTAAATTTCGACGGATCATTCTGGGCACTCCGTGCCTCGGAATCGCACGTCGTCAGATTTTGCATCCTTGAAATAATTTCATATAATTGAAAAAAATTATATGTAATTTCCATGACATTAAATTCTCCCCACCATAGGCCTTTAGGTCCCCAAAACCCACAACAAAGACTAAGAAAATAAATGGGTGTACTCATCATGGATCTGAGCCTCCCACTCCCATGTTCATTCCTGGAAGGTCTTGTGCTGCCAGGGAATGTGCACCAGAGGTATCGACCGCCCACAAAGGACCCACTTCTGTCGATCCACAAACTCTGTCGGGAACTCTGTTAAAGTCAACCCATCGTCAATGTACAACTCTCCCTAGTTAAAAATGTGTGATGGATCATGAATGCATCTCCTCAGCTATGACACGTGGAAAACATTATGCACCTGGTGCATCTGTAGGGAAAGAGATAGATGGTACACCACCTTTCCCACTCTGCTGAGAATCTAGAAAGCTCTTATGAACATTAGAGATAACATTCCACTCTAGCAAAATATCTACAAACCTCATTGAGGTGAGACTCGTAGGAATACATGGTCTCCCTCCTCCAGTCGGCATAAGACTTCTATCGGCTCTAAGCATTTTCCCTTGCTAACAAGTTAGGCATCATGATAAAAACTCTACCACAACTTCCTTTATCTCGGGCTATCATCACACACTTCGGAGGTCCTAGTAAATCTTCTCCACACCAGGATATACTGCCAGAGGGTACGTATGGAACTCCATCAACACCTCCTCCCATAGAACTACTGGTCCCATGGTACATCCTTTAAAGAGGATGACATGCTCTCCACCATCAAAAAATCCTTCATGTGCCTACCCTGAGGATATCTAAGCACGTCGAGCCTCGAAATGAGTTTCCCCAAGCTGCACCTCCGTAACTCGCTGAAGGAGTGGGGGTGTGACTGTCATAGACTCGAGGTATGCTGCTCCATATTTATCCACGAAGGATATCTACAATGCGGCTAGTTGATCTTTCACCTCACTCAGAAACTGCAGAACAGACCTCCTACTAAGTACATCTTCTACCACTTTCCTCTTCTCAGGAGTATAGACTATCTCATAGTCATAGTATTAGAGTTACTATATCCATATTCATTGTATCTGGTTCAATTCCTTATGAGAGAACATATACTTGAGACTCTTCTGCTCAGAGTAGAGTATAAAATGTTCACCCATCAAGTAGTGTTGCCACATCTTTAGTGAAAATACCACTACTGCTAACACCAGGTCAGGGGTAGAAAATTTCTACTTGTCATTCTCTGTCTCAGCTCCTGAAAGCTCTGTTGACACTTTTCCGTCCACAGGAATGGAACCCCTTTTTTTTCAAAGTTGAAACGTGTATCGCTACCCTGGAGAAGTCAGGTACAAATCTCTGGTAGTACCTAGACAAAGTAGACATCTCTCTCCCTTCGTGGGGGTAATCCTAGAAAAATATTTTGAAAATATTTCCCCATGCTCTTCCACTCATTTTTAGAAAGGAAAACTAAAAACTCTTGCTACAACATGGGTAACTCTGGTCGACTAAAGAGTCATCGATTGCACCATCCTATGCATGAATTTATCATGTTCTTCCAGGGTTTTGTTTTTCAACGATCAAAGAAAGTTTCATTCCACCATTGTAGGTAAAAAAAAACTCTTTTTCCTAAAATATTCAATCGGAGTATGAACTGTGGATGTCAAGTACATATCAAAACTATACTTGTAAGGCCTCGATGCTGCAACAAAGAGGTTCCGACTGATACTCTCGCCTCAATTGTCAGATCACACCATCGACATAAGTGTGATTATCAAGTATCCTATAAAAGGTATCTCCAGATTTGAGGGTCAAGTCAATGGATTAACCAGAAACTCTAGGTCTTGGACAAGATTCATGGAAGGAAGGAATGATTGGTACCTATGTCTATTAATACGACAGTTAGTAGTATACATGGACCATTCATCGAATCATTCCTAGATCCCTTAGGGTGCAATCTTTGACCATATGAAGCTACTCCCTTCCCCTTTCCTCTAGCTCCCTAAGCATGGTGGGGACCACAAATGGGGTGGTTGTAACATTTCAAAATGTACACCACCTCATGCTAATCTCCTAGCTCTGCATCCACATATGCAGCCCTACAAATTCATCTGTCCCTAACACTACTTATTCTTGAAACATTTTTACATGCCTAAGTCTATAATACTGGTGCTAGTTTCTAGCTATCCCACTACTAACATTAACTAGTTATATCCACTCAGCCAAAGAACATTAAACCGCCAAGGTTCTCTCTAGCACCCTCACATATGTAGTAATGCATAGAAGAATAATTCTGGCTTAGACGTCCTCAAACACACCATGCTCAGATGTCCGAGCCCCGATGCACTGATCATATCATATTCATCGAGTACTAGGAATGGTCGGTATGCCTTGATGAATACTCAGCTACAGACATGTCATCCTGCTGAAGTGGTAGATGCTCTAGAGAACCCCCATCCACCTCCTCAAGCCAGACCTCAACCGCTTATGAGTCAAGCTCACCTTGGAACCTGAGGGGTATCTGATGGTGATAATCTTGTAAGGCACTCTGCCTAAATGTGTCCTCTACTAGTAACACTGGTTGTAACTGCTGCCCAATGGGTGGGGGTGCTACCGGTACACCACCCGAAGGTGCCAACACACTAAGAGGGCCCTGTACTGGAGCCTCATCACCCGGTGGGCCATCATCATGTACTCTCTCTAGAAACCCAATTTGTTGTCTTTATGGTGGAATCCTGATAACGAACTGGTCTTCTATGGTCATTAAGTTATAACTGGTGAGGTGACTACAAAGAAATCAAAAGAAAAACTTTCCAAAACACACGCAATCAGTGTTTTCGTGCACTGAGTCAGAAATCAGAATTCAAGGCCCTAGTGTATGGATACGTCGGCTGCTGCACCAACACTTGACTCCACAAAATTAAAACCACACTAATAACACTTAACACTATTGATTCACAAGAAAGATCAAAGTCCTAGTTCTTTGGTAGAACCAAACTCCTCTGATACCACTTTGTCATGACCTGTCCCTCGGGGCCCGTGCCGTGACTACCCCAAGCCCGCCTCCCAAAGGCCAGGGGCTGGAAACTAGTACTGGAAATGTGTGTCCCTTAAACGGGAAGGCATTTCCTTTTTATCATGTACACAAACAGTCCATGAACACAACTAAAAGCAACCACACAGACTAGAATGCAATAATATGCAACATAAAAGTAAATTTCTATAGTAAAAGAATGGGGAAAGTAAAAAAGGGGTCGGAATACAAGCCCAACTGTAAAAGTTCAAGTACGACTGGAAGTACAATTCAACTAGAAGAAAAAAGGAAAACAGCTACTAGGTTGTCCTCCAAGGTTCATACCTTCAGGGTAGGTATAGACCACCTCTTCAACACTATATGTCTGTCAGTCTCCTCCACATCATGTCACGACGAATGGTCCACCTCCATGCATCATCTAGTCCTAGCTCCCTTATCCTCAATCAACATTGTACATCATCTACACCAGACACAACAAGGTGTGGGCGATGCTCATGCATGGGTGAGTATAACAATACTCAGTAGGGACCCCAAGACCCCCATTGGTCTCCTAGAGTTTCACAATGAAAAAACCAGAAAGCAAAGCATTAACTATACTTATGTATATTCCCTTAAATATACATAAGTTTTCAAGATATACTCATCTCATACGTGAAGGATGGACACCACATAGGTAAAACCATGAAGGTAGAAGTGCCACACAGGTAACACCACGAAGATTACACCACGAAGGTAACTCGATGAAGGTAGATGTACCACACACGTAACACTACACAGATTTAAGTACCACACAGGTAACACTACAAAGATTTAAGTACCACACAGGTAACACTACAAAGTCAATACCGCAATGGTAGAAGTTACACACAAGTAACACCATAGTGATAGAAGTATCACACTGGTAACACCATGAAGATAGAAGTATCACACATGTAACACAATGAAGACAACACCACAATGGTAGAAGTACCACACAGGTAGCACCAAGAAGCTATAAGTACCACCCTGGTAACACCACGAAGATATAAATACCACACAGCTAACACCATGAAGACGAGACCACAAAGGCAGAAGTACCATATATGTAACACCATGAAGCTAGAAGAACCACATAGGTAACACCAGGATGATAGAAGAACCACACAGGTAACAACACAGAAATAGAAGTACCACACAGGTAACACCACAAAGACGATACCATAAAGGTAGAAGTACCACACAGGTAACACCATAAAGCTAGAAGTACCACACATGTAACACCATGAAGATAGAATTACCAAACATGTAACATCATGGAGATAGAAGTAACACATAGGTAACACCCCACAGATTGAAGTAACACACAGTTAAAAGACTCAACTCAAAATCTGATATAAATTATATATAGAACTACAGATGATTAGTCGTAAACATGGTCATGTTATTCTGTTAAAAAGAACTGTTGCTGACCCACACAGGATCTATATGTAACTAAGCACTGCTGACCCAAACATGATCGATAGGTAACTAACCCCCGCTGACCCGCATGGGATCTGACCCAGACAGGATCGGTATGCGCTGACCCACATAAGATCGCTGAAAGCTGACCCACACAAGATCTAACTGACACAAGATTGATAGATGCTGACCCACATAGGATCGATGATATTTCTTCACGTTGCATCATACAACATGTTAAAAATGAAATGACTTCCCATTTATGGGATACACCTTTCCGGTGCTAGATGCCAGCACCTGGCCTATAGAAGGTGGGCTTGGGGTAGTCATGGGATGGGCCCTGATGGATGGGTTATGATAGATTACTGATAGGCTATAAAAAATGATGGGAGACTCTATCGTTATTCATGTTCTCTATTAGTGTATGATGGAAGCTTGTAACCAGGATAGATTTGAGGGGTTTTATCCTAAAGGGAATTCCATCATTGCATGATCAACAAGTCTCATGATTGACTTGGTTACTCTCTCCACCAAATGGAGAGATTCTCCTTCCTTGACATCATTGTAAATTTGATATTCTCCTATCCAAACCCCCATATTTAGGATGTAGGGGCAGTATGTATGTTGGATTCCTCCATATAATTACTTCTAGATCAATACAAGTGGCTCATGAATCTCATGTGACATGAGAGGAAGTAGAGTTGTCTGTGGTTCCAGGGGCAGTGTTGTCCTCGATTTCATGGCCAATAATTGTAGTGGAAACACTATGTATGTGATGGATAAGGTATTTCTCAGTAGGAATATCCTTTTCTACCCTGGTAAGGTAGAATTTCTCATGTTGAAATAGTCTACCTGGTCATCCATTACTCCAATCATGGTAATGGTTCCATTCATTGGTCAATATCCTACATTTCGGAATATTAAGTACTATCCTCAACAACAATATACATGTAACCGACACCTGGAAAGAGGGGAACAAGGTCATTAACCATATTTCATAATTTTTGGCTCATGGTCCCAATGTCACCTTATTTACCAATATCAATTTCTTTAAACCTAATGATATGAATTTGATATGATGGGTTCCCTCGACATCGACGAATTCAGACCCCAAATGCCTTGTTTTTTTTCATTTTCTCCCTTATAACTATGTTCCTCTAATAAATATATTATTAAATGATGATGATAATACACACATCCATAGATAGGATCATCCAATGAAACATGGAAATGTGCCTTCGCTACAGGTGGGTCTCATTCTCATAGTATCATACTAGATATTACTAATGGAGTACACCATTATAAGGTGCCACAAAGTCTATGATTATCCACCATTGATAGAATATATTATTTGTGTCCCTAAAATGGTAACATATTAATATAGAACATATATTCAATAATAGTGTCATAGCACTTTTGGGTTTTCATCAGAGTTGGGAACTGGGAAATGCTATGACCTTTTAGTGCGATATATACTCTTAGGACATTATCACATGCTATGTCACAAACAAGAACAATAATTAAGTTATATGTATTTTATTAATATTAAAAACCATGAACACAATTTATCATAATGTACTTAGATGTTGATTCTACTGTACCAACTCCCTCATGGTAGACTTTTATAAGTTTTATGTATGACAGACATAGAATTTTGGAAAATATTTAAATATTATTTAGTAATATTTATGGAAATATTTCCCATAGAAAATAAATATCATTTATATTTTGTTAAGGGTATAAATAAATCCATACAATAATAATAAAGAAAATATTTAGTAACCTTGTCACATAATTTTAACTTGGGTTAACCCGATTTACCATTTTACTGTGGCAACACGTTTTTTATTTATGTTAAAAATCATAATGACCAAATATAAAATTTATATCATTATTAAATTATAACATGATGATTAAAAATATGAAATATGTTTTAAAATATTAAATTTTATATGTTTCTGAAATTAATTTTAAATATTTTTGTAGAACACTATCGGCAGCTATTATTATAAAAATTTGTTTTTTAGTATAAAACTAAATATTCATTCATTAATTTCCTAATAAAAATAATAAAATGAAAGTTAATAATTATTTGAATAAAAATATATAAATTTAAATAAAATAATTATTCAATATATATTAATATAATAAATTGAGATAAAAACACATTTCATGCAGAAAAAGAGTTTTTAGATGAAAAACTGGGTTTTATCCACAAAAAATAAACTTTTTCTAAAATCAAGTACAATATTGAATACAATTATAATAAAAGGAGACTTTTGTTACATTTATATAAAATTCAAAATAATAATGGAAATTTACAATTAATAGATTTAATGGAAATAAATAAGTCTTTTAAAAAGCAGTATTTTTGACTATTTATTTGAAAATAAATCATTTCATAATAATCCAAAAGTTCCACTATAATGTAATTATAATAATATGTTTTACAAAATTATAGTAAAATAATAAAATAGAATTCCTAAAAATTATTAAAATTATTTATAATATTCAACCATAAACTAAAATAAAACCCATTTATAGAAAAAAAATGTATTTTGAAGCATAAAATGACATCACTAAAAATTGACTTCTTATTTAATAATATTTAATAAATATATTAATATCCATTAGTACTATTATGTTTATATTTAAAAAATTTATCAATCTTATCCAAACCCACAAATTTTATTTCTACGTTATAATTGTTACACTTAAATAATAATATTATTATATTTCACAATTTTCCTAAGGCTTGGTGTTACATATCATGAAAGATGTTGAGATTATAAAAAAATTAAAATAAATCTTGGGTATTTCATATTCCCTCCCCATAAATAAATTTAATCCTTGTTTTTATATCATTTATGATAATATCGGTTAAAAAAACTAAAAAAAAACTAAGGAGTGCAATATAAAACATATGAACGTAAAATGATAAGATTGTTTAATTTTTTTTAAAAAGTAATTTTAATGAAATCACACATTGTAAAAAGGGATAATAGTAAATTATTTTGAAAATTTAATGGGGGAAACAATATTTTCACATGGAATAAAACATAATCAGGTTCTTAGATAAGGGTTACATTAATGAGATGTGAAAAATGGATATGGAGGAGAAACAAAATTACTACATAATAATAAATTGTGATGGGGAACATGGTCACGAAAATGTTAATGAATGAAAAATAATAAATCAGTAAGGGATAAATAATAAAATCAAATGATCATAAATGTAGGTAATATGAAATAAAATTTATATCATGTTCTTTTTCCTAAACATGTGGAATTCTTTTACTAGAAATATATAAAACATGAGAAATTTTTTTGTACATTACTTATTTCTATTTAATAAGTTAAATTTAATGATTTTTTGTGATTTGATAAATTTAGCCCCTATTTCATCACTTATTCCATGAAATTAATAGTTAATATGAATTTATTCTATTTGGAATCACTAATTTCAACATCTAATATATCACATAATCCTTAATATGATAACAAGTTCTTCATCCACTCATTATTTATTATCCAAAATTAAAATGGAAATCACAAGTTAATATATTATCCAAAATGTATAAACCATCATATTAATAAATAATATATTAATCTCAAATGAATCTACAAAAACATCATTGGTTCATCGTTATATCATTCCGTAAAAAGTAACCCTACATCCCAAATAACCTCAATAATTTCAATATTGAATAAAGGTTTATAGTCAAAGGTTATAACACACATGTAAACATAGATACAAAAAAATTAATAATGTACTTAAAAATTAATACATCATGTTAAACTTAATGTTTATATATAGTTGAAACCCATAAAATTTCTCCACAAATTTAATTAATAAAATTAAAATCACATCTCATAAAACCTCAAACAACATTTCTAAAATGTTGAACATATTACTAATCTTAATATTATAAACCCATTATGGAGTCCATAATTCATAAGTTCACATAAAATTAAAATAATATAATTCCAAATATAAATATACCCTCTAATGATTCCAATTTCTAGAAACTCTATGTCGCACACTAGGATCTAATGCTTAAAAATAATCATTTCATCATTTACTTTGATACTTATAATTATGAGCCAGATTTCAACCATCCAAAACATATAACATTAAATTTACATATTTTATCACATAAAAACCTAATAATATATTCAAATTAGTTTTTATTATAATTTTAAAAACCTCATATAGAATAATACCCAAGAAATTAGGTGAGAATTTTTCCAACCATTAACTTATTTTATTATTGCATATTTATTTTTCAAAATATCCCATTAAATTATTCACACATGAAACCTTTATAGACATAAAAACTTCAGAATCATTTTTTATTACATAGGGAAATGAAAATTTTAATACATGAGATAAAATTCACTGAAATGGTAAACATACTAATTAAAAGTTTATTTAATCCGTGATCATAGGATGTGAATAAGGGCTTGATGGAAAAATCAATATTTATTAGCATATCGTTCATCAAATAACCAAATAAATAGAGTAAATAAAAAATTATCATACAATTTACCTAAATAGTAAACTATATTTTTTTATATGACTACCAATCAAAATATAAATTCATAAAACTCTCTTAGGTGTAACATATAACTTATGGATCTATCAGTTTACCCAATCCAATGTATGTTTATAATGGACCCACAATTCCTTAGTTTATAATGTAGAAACCCATTCTTGGTTTTTGAAAATAACTACTATCATTCATCCCTATATATGTCCATGTATGATATAATGATAATTTTTAATGGAATTATTCACTTTTCAACCTAAAAATAAACAATGTTAATTCATATATTGATTTACAAGTAAAAATGAAATCGACCTCATGAAAATATATTTGAAATATTCATAATACATTGAGAGAAATATTAAGGATAGAATGATTACAACATTTCCCTTGTGGAACATAAATATCACCATGCAGTTTCATCATTGTGGAATAGAAATAAAAATAAATATAATTACAATCATTCTTGGGAAAAATAACCTTTTAAATTTGAAAAAATATTTCAAAAATAATAAAATTTCTATATTATTAGGTGATAAATTTTCATTGAAAATTAAATTTGAAAAATTAATAAGAATATTCAATGAAGAAATATTTATGATTTTTTAAAAAAGTTTTTAGGTTTTATATGTTAAAATAAAACCTTCAATTTAAATATTTGAAAATAAAATTAAATTATTTTATCTGAACAATGTTAAAAATAATCATATTCAAAACCCATATTATAAAAGTAAAATTTTTGCTCAAAAATAAACATAATAAAAAATTTATCTGTGAATAAGAACATTCTAGTAAAAAACATATAATATAAGATATGGAAGAGAAATATCTACGATATAACTAAAGATATTATATTTGTATCACATAAAAACAACAATCATGATATTTATTTAATAAATAATGGATGAAATACATACACATATTGTAGAAGAACATAAATTAATTTTAAAAAATTACCATCATTTTATCCCTCCCAAACAAAATTGAAAAAGAATAAAAAAAAATGAGATGAAATTGCACCACAAAAATCCTTAATATTTTGGTATCATGTAAAAATTATTCCATCAATATAAGTGATTTGAAATGAATCATTAAAGACCATGAATATTAGGATAAAAATTAAATGAAATTTCAGTGGGTATTATATACACAACATATGATATTGTTTTTTTATAAAAAAACCCATATATCCCCATGGTGGAAAAATTGAGATGAATAACCATTTCGAATATCATATTGTACAATTGAGAAATAATGAATGGATTCATTATTTTTAACAAATGTATATCCAAAAAAATATTTGGAATAAAACAAAAATAAAAAAATATCATATCCCACATAATAATTTTATAATATAATAAGATGAGGAATTATTGTATCCTAATTAAAATAAAATGAGTTAATAAACCCCTACATTAAGTCTCATCTTGCTTCATATATTCATTAACTCATTTATAGTGGAATTATATTAAATATTTACTTTATAAATAAATATTTATATGTTATTAAATTAAAATTAAAATATTTTATTTCAATTAATTAAATGAAATATATACTTACATGATTGATTTTTTCTACATTGGTTAATTTGATGATATTTGGATCATAATCTCATAACTAATTTGGTATGTCACCTTTGGTCAAAGGGGAAATTTTTCCAGCATATATAGAAACATAATTTTGAAATATTAATCATATATATACATTAATTATATTTTTATAGACAAATATATATTGTTTTTATGGAACGTTAATTATTTTACAACATGGACAAGGTATTCTGTACGTACAGATAAGTAATGTCTCCATGATTCAATAAACATGAGGGGATGATTATAAGTATACTTTTTTTATTCAAAAATATAATTAAACCATAAATTCCATATTAAATCATTAAGACAACTAATATATATCATCCATGTGAGTTTGGGATGAAAAACCAACCACATAATTTCATAAAGGAGGAAATCATATGGTATAGAAGAACGATGTTACCATTTTTCAATAAATGTAATTGTAAAAAAACAAATGATATCATATCTATATAAAATGATCATTATAACATTATTATCAAATATATACAAATAAAAATGATAATTAAAAAAATAAATAGGGTCGATGAGGATAAAAACTACCTCGGTTCATGAGGAGGTATTCCTCCATACAAAAGAATAATGGTTTCATTTCCCATTTTATGGATGAGAATATGGATAAAATTTCCGAAATAAAATTATTAAAAAATAAATTTATTTTATATATCTATAACTTTATATTTTTATTGTTAATATTGTTATTAAAAAGATTAATAAAATCATACTAAAGTGTTCTACATCTTCTTCATAAAACCTCATTGAGATTAAACCATTTTCATTGTAAGGTGGGTATTAATTAATATAATAGAACCTAGAGCAAGCATATAGACTATTGGAATGGATTTGGGAAAGTATTTTCCGAAATTTGTTTCTCTTTATGTGCATTGAAAAGTGGATTGGGGTGTCCTTTTATAAGCGAGTGAGTAGAAACACATGGAATTATTAAAAATTATTATAAATTACTAAGTCATTTTCATGGAAAAGTGTATCATAATGAAATAAAATTCATAAATATGACGATATTTTTAAATAAATTATCTATTGTTTATTAAGATTAATGTTTTTGGCCTTATAACATACTAGTAACATAGATTATTCTTATTTACCATTTTCCCTTACTAAAACATTTTTAACATAAGTTAATATTTAAAATGACCAAAAATAAGATTTATATTTTTAATAAATTCATCAATTTTAATAAAAAATATTTAATCCACGTTATCATTTTAAATTTCTATAATTATATGAAATTATTTCTAATTAAGCATGATTAATGTAATGAAATCATATTTGTATGAAACTTTTTTTAAGCATGAAACTATATTTCTATTCAGTAAATTACTAGAAAAACCATCAATTAAATTTTAAAATATTATTTTAATACAAAATATATAATTTTGATAAAATAATTAATTAATATATATTAATACAATTTATTGATTCCTAAAAATGTTGTTCTAACCAAAAAATGTTTTGAGAGGAAAATGTGTATTAAACCCTAAAAAAACTTATACCAAAATCATGCATAATACCATTTCCATTGTAATTAAAAAAATTATTTCTAATTAAGTGATATTTACGTTATGTTCATATCAAATTAAAAAATAATGGGACATTTCTATAACATAAATTAGTGAATAGAAATTATATATTTGTAAAAAATGATATTTCATTTAATTAACTAAAAACTAAATATTTTTATAAAACCCCAGAAAATACACCATAAAATAATTTTGGTATTACTATTTTACTAATGGAATTCAATTACTAAAAAAATACATACAATGGTATAAATTAATTATAATTTTCACTCATAAAAATATTAAAACCCATTTAGGAAGAAAACATACTATGAAACATTAAATGACATCAGTGAAAATTTAAAGAATATTTACTTTACAGTGATTAATAATTTATTTATATTTGACCATTATGAAAATATTTACAATATTTTTACTCATATTCATTACCTTTAATTAAACAAATAGGTTATATTTTTTACATTTTCAAAAAATTATATTATATCTCTATTTTAATAACTCTTAGTGTTGCATGTTAAGAAGATGTTCATACATACTATTATTTTGAACTAATTTTCATGGGGTTTACATGAGAAACAATCCTTACAATGTGTTTATATATACTAGATACATGACTCCTAGATAGAGATACTAGGCGTCCATCCATTAACAATGTGTCTTTAAATTCTCTATGCAATTCCAACCGACCACATGCTTCAATTGTAAAGTATTCTCCCACATGGGTACATGTTTTAGGAAACACATGGTTATGTGTCACATAATAAATTTCCTTTCATTTTGGAGAATAAGTTCATAGGTATTGACTATAAGTACATCATTCCACAATTAAAAGTACGAAGATGGATACTTATGAGAGAATGAGGACAAAAAATTCTTCACTATATATTTCTCATAATATGCGAATCTTGAAAATTAATTTTCACCAGGAAGCATCTCCAACATATTAATAATTAGTATATGGGAATATGAAAATATTTCCATCCTGAAATCTATATACATATTTTTACCACAAAATTATCATCTACGTGGTTCTAAAAATGTGGGATTTATATCTCACGGCTACTATGAATGGCCACATTCTCCAGGCGCCTCCTATTCAATGATCATCCCCTTTCTGGGTTTTCAAAGAAGGCATTCCTCGTCCCCATATTCCAAACATTGGTAATTCCACATGGACCAATTTCATGAAGACCCTGAAAATCTATCTTTTATAATCACATAGCTGGAAAATAATCCTCCACTATGAACCTACCAGAATCATGATCTAGCTCCCCTTCACAAACCTTGTGCATGAAATGGCCTTAGAACGATAATAAAACAATTAATTATAGCCTATATATCATGTATAAAACCACTCACATAATTTTTCTATTATTTACATTATTTGATCAAACTATATCTGAGTTTCATTATAGAAACCATTATGGGGCTACGCATAGACCCCTTCCAGAACGAAAACACCTACTTGATCAGAATACATGTAGTGCTAGAGCGTCCCTCATTTTTTCATAAATGCACTTAATAAAAGGAGTCTCGATGTTATCCTTTATAACTTATATGGTTCTTTATTATATTCCCAAACATGAATTCCTAGGATAAATATGGTCCCCAAACTATGTAAATTAGTGATAAAATCCCTATTACATTCAAATTAAGTAGGTTGATCCTACTTCAAATCTATCTGGATGAGATGATTGGTGGATACTTGAGTCCACTTGGCATGGGAGGAAGCTAGAGCTAGTGTAATACTTTGATCTACACTTCTAGTCACCTAACTAATAGGGGATTAGTCATCTCATCCTTATATACAATTATATGGAACAAAATATCATGAGTATGTGATTTCATCTAGGAGTATTCCCTAATTTGAAACTGTATAATGGATTTTTTTATCAAACCAATGATCCATTACCTCAATGGGTTGCGTAATATTGTGGGTTCTGGGCACAATGATAGTATGTGATGGGAAATATCCAACATTTATTTTTTCAATAATATATTATCAATACAAAATTTATATGTTGTTTAATAAATGTGATCAATGTACATGAATCAAAGATAGACAATATTAATCCCATCAAAACTATAATGGGAGGAGATCAACACATATTTTTAAAATTAATTAAATTTGATTATGAATTAACTCTAAGGAATTATTTCATAAATCATGTTTCAGGAGATAGATATTCATTGCACAGTCATTTCATGGTATAAACCAAGAGTAGACTACCTTTAGTGATGCTCTACACGTCTTCCATTAATATCCATATATTACTAAAGGAGTCTCCGGGTTTTACCATGGATGATTTGTCTTCTTAAATAATCCACCTTCGATATCCTCTAGAACTTCTTCCCATGCATTCTACATGATACATTGGAGGAGAGTTTCTCTCCATTCATGAGAACATTCATGGAGAATATATCTCTTTAGGCTTAATAGGATACATTAATATTGTTCATGTGCAACTGAATTGGCTTACGTGAAAATTTAATAAATAGGTATTTGTATTGATTGGGTTAAAAGAATATAATTACACAAATTTTATTATTTTTTAATTAATCCAACAAAAACCCCGTTTCAAATAATAATTGTAATATTTTTTTTGAAATGTACATAACATTGGAATTATAATTAAATAATTTTTAATAAAATAATATTAAGTATTTTTTATTTCTCAAAAATCATTATACATAGTCCCCATTCATCCAAAATATTTAATGGGACATGAATAATTCCTATTTATTTATTATATAAATATCACTTAATTATTTTCCAATAAATGAAATCATATTATATTCACTAAATAAAAAAAATATTTATTAAATATTGCTCTATTAATAAATTCAATCAAATAACTAGAGATTGAATAAATTATATAATTCATACATTAATTTTTATTAAACCATGAATTATATTAATATTTATTCAACTTGTAAATAATTAAATAAAACACTGTTTTATTGATATTTTAGATACACTTAATTTGTGACCCTCAAGGCCACTTTCTAAGTAGAATTAGGCGATACTTCCTAAAGTCCATGTATAGTGTCTAGTGACATTCCAAGGAACCTATAGGGAATAAATTTAGTGCTTCAATGATGTGTAACCACATAAAAATTCTTACTCTGTTATATAATCTCTTTATCACAATATCTCAAATAAATCAGGTTGCATGCCAGTGCTATCTACATATTTTCTCGATATCTCTTTGTTCGATTTTATGAATATAGAACATGCCTATAGATAACCATGTACATGTATTTAATTAGGATCTATCATTTCCATCTTATGATCTATGATATTAACCACCACTAAAAAAGGGGGAAAATACGTTCTCTCCTTATTCATTAATGAAATATTACTCAGGATACACCCAACATATCATTCCTCCACATGAACATATGTTGTCATGGTTTTTTTCATTATATCTAAGTGCATGACTCTTAAAATTCATTAATAATAATCATAAAATCTAAGGACCAATACACATGTCTGTAGATAAGAACCTCAAATGACTCATAAATATTTGTATTTTCTATAGGTGGGTCTTGTTCACATAATATCCACACAGGATATTACCTTGGGAACACCGCATGGGAAGGTGCCTCAAAGTCCTATGAGTCTCGAGCCTAGTTATCCTATATCATTTGTTTCCCTCAAATAATATCATACTACTATAGAACATATATTCAATAATGGTGTCGTAGCACTTATAAGATCCCATCATAGTGTGGAACTGTAATCACAGTTTTAGGGCAACGACTACTCTTAGGAAAATATCACATACAAGGTCATGAAACAGAATAATCAGGATGTGATAATTAGTTTATTAATATTTAATTAAATGAAGAGAAGTTTATCCTAATGTATAATGAAGTTGGTCCTAGGGAGCCAACTCCAAATGAATCCCACCTACACTAGAGTTGACAACTGAAAACCTTCTACCTTCTATCTCTCACATGATACTGATGCTTCTATTGAGATAGTCCATTAGTCAAGAGGTCCACCATGTTCTCCTCTGTGGGTACAATGCTTACTAAAAATTCAACACAATGATATAAATCCTTCTTGAGGTGTTACATCTAGAGTATATTCTTTTTATTTTGTTGTGACCTAGAATATTTTCCATGATCCTCCACTATATTATTAACATAAAATAATGTGATATAGTATTTCATTCTTGGTTCCACCTAAAACTCTTGGAAAATGTTGTGAATCCAAATAGATTCATGGGCAACATAAAATGATGCTATATAATCGGACTCGATTGTAGAATCAGGACAACTAGCTTCTTTGAGGTCTTACAGCTCACAGATCATCCATTGAGACATAAAACATATACTTATTTCATCTTAAAATCATTCTAATATAACTAAAAGCAATCATAAATATAACCACTGATCACTAGTTCCTCGTCTCCTCCATAAACCAGGAACATATCATTAGTTATTCTCAAATACATATCTATAACCTTAACATCAGTCCAATTATCTTCACCTAGATCTTCTTTATATCTTCTTCCCATGATCAACTCATAGGAAACATCAAGTCAAGTACATTACGTTGCATACATGATTGATCCTATCACTTATGTGTAATGGTTATTACACGTTCCATCATTCTATTATTGTGTGAGGGGACACATTTTCATAGAAAGATGTAACCCATGTGATACTTAAACCAATACCATATTGTATTATTCCATACTAAATATCATTATTATATATTAAAAATATGTCCTCTTATATCCTCCCAGAAGCCTCTAGGTTGTAACATGAATGAACTTTATCCCTTGAATAGAGGCTACTTCACTTTAGTCCATCACGGAAAAAATACTTGTTTAACCTATCCTTAACAGATTATAAGACCGGTATGCCATTTCAAATAAGTAGTATTCCATAAACATATACAAATAGGATAATGACCACATTTCCATTAAACCACATGTAAACAGTTGGCTTACATTCATTCTTAATGAAAGCAAATTATTTTATGGAATCATTTAATTGAATGTTCTATGACATGGATTCTTGATTCACTAAATAAATAGATATATGTAAGTTACAAATCCATTTGGAATCACTTGGAGTCACAAACCCTTCTAATTGTGTCATATATATATATATATATATATCTTCCTAAATATTCTCATCAAGGAATTCACTTTTAACATCCAATGGCCAAATATCATAGCCATGGTAAGCTTCTATATAATGTATTATTCTAATGGATTTAAATATGAAAACTAGTGAAATGGTTTCCTCATAGTCAATTCAATGATTATAAAGACCCATAAGATATAGATAGTGATATTACTTGAAATTTTATGTTTATTCATTAAAACATATAACAAATCCACAACATGACCATATAGGTATATTGTCTTTAACAACTTTTAATCATAAACATCTAGATCATAAAACATCTATGTTGACTCTTGCTTATATGTTCATAACTAGAATCCATTTGATATATATTACTTAATACAATTCTTCATGAACTGAAGAATAGAAACAAATGAAATAGTGTGCTAGAAAGCACAGTAAAGTTAATGAAGTGAAATATGAATCATATCATAATCATAAGACATAAGAACATAACATTTGGAAATCTTATCATGGATATGAAAGATCATGAAATCCTGTCATACAAAAAATGTTCATAATAATTAATGGATAGAATCCCAAAAGGATATAACATAATACATGATGTTTTTTGGCATACACATAAGCATAGAAAATCATTTCATATTAGTTGAGGCTCAATACCAAGACCATCATAGCACACAATGTTCATTACTAAACTGATTTTACATACCATTCCAGCCCTATATTACTAAACCATTCTTACATTACATTCTATAAATGTCTATTTCATGAGATATAAATCATTATACAATTAATTTTAGGGAGATATAGGTCCCACCTATCTCAAAATGAAATTATCCATAATCTGTAACACCCGAGACTTTTATGATAAATATTTTGTTATATAAATCATCAAAGGAATCTTTCACTACACACAACACTAGCTTGGATTTCTTTACACGCAATCGCGACCTTCCTCAATAGCTTTTGTCGTACGCAATACCGAGTTTCACTAAACAACGATATGCTATTAAAATATTATTAAAACTAGCCGTTATGAATAGTAATACCCACTTTTTGAAATTTTGTAAATTTTATTTTTCAAAATTGACTTCATTTTTGGATTTGGAATATCAAAATTAGCCTAGGGTGAAATTTTGGTATTTTTCTAAAAACAATCAATTTTTTATGAATAGTGAAAACACTGGGTTACTATTTAAAAACCGACTTTTTATTTAAATAATTATATACTTTATTTAAATTTATTTTAGGTAAAAATTGATACATAATGCCTATATAAGTTCAATTTAATTCATTGGAGTAATTTTATATTAATTTTAGATATATAAAAATTTTGTTGAACTTTTCACCGTCTTTTACCCACCTCTTATGAGAATTTGCAAATTTATATAAAACATAATTTTACCACTTCTGTGAGTGGAATTTAAAAAATCTGAGAGACATGGTTGATTTCAGTAAGTAAAATGTGGATCAATGAGATGAAAATAATTTTTGGTGAATAGTAACTTTTTACTTTTATTTACCACATTTAAAAGTAAATAGGGTAATTAAGAGTAAAAATGATATTATTATTACCCTAACACATGTCCTAATTCTATTGGATAAGTTTACTTCGACCAAAAACAACCTTATTAATAAAATATTACCATTTAGGCCCACTAGGATTAGATTAGGACATTTATTATTAATTTATTTAAAGAAGGGTTAAAATGGTTAAAATCAAAGTTTAATAGTTAAATCATATTTTATATAGGGTTATACATATGATAAATTACACTATAAATATTAATTAGAAAGCTAAAAATATTTCATACATAATGGTATCTTATTTGTAATTTTTAGACATGAAATAATGTAATTTATTTATGACACAAAGATGGTGCAGTAATTATCTTATTAATGAAATATTGACATAATTGATGTTATAAATACCCAATTAATGTAATTTGAGACTTTTTTTGAATTACACTAATTTTCTAGGTTATTATGACATGTTATTATTGATTTAATTAACTCTTTTCTAATTAATCAATCTGTTATGAGTTTCACAAAAATCAATTACTAAATAGTGTCAAAATTGACATAAAATAGTTTTTAAAAACTATATTATATTATTAATTGTTATTTTATTCCTAAAAATCTAACGTTCAGCCAAATGACTTAGATAAGGTTATATATACTAATAATACACAACATGGGGTTATTTTGTCTTGTTATAGTAGGTTTATTAACCTTATAGTGTAAGAACACAAAAAGACACGGTAAAAGTAAAATTATTTAACTTAAAGTTAAATCTAAATGATAAGGTTAAAA
The DNA here is from genome assembly GCA_963277665.1 of Viscum album. Lineage (NCBI taxonomy): Eukaryota > Viridiplantae > Streptophyta > Magnoliopsida > Santalales > Viscaceae > Viscum > Viscum album. The sequence continues at coordinate 1,912,852,252 of OY728120.1, forward strand.
TAGGAACCTCAACATGTCTAAATTATATTGGATGAGATGATTTTGTCCCATCCCCACCTTATAATCGAAATAAATCAATTTTGAGCTATTTAAAACCGAATATGACTTTATAATAAAATAATATTTTTAGTTTTTCCAAAGGAGCCCCTCTCCTCCCTTATAAAAGGGCACCTCCTCCCTCTCCTCCCCACACCAATTTGAGCCTTCATGCTCGGCCAACCCCTGCCCATATCACATCCCCACTTCCCTGGAAACATCCTAGAGGTCATGGTATTTTTCAAAGACCAATTTTAGTGCCCTAAAAGGAGGTCTCAAAGAGGCGCTTCAAAGAAGAGACAATGTCCATTACCGATTCTTTCAACTCTATTTCTTATTCTACTTCTTATTCTTTAGTTGTTTCATTATGAAGTAATAACATCAGTGTCACTCATATACTGATATTTTATTATAAGTATGAAACAACCCTATTTCACCATTTATCCATCCAACGGAAAATAAAATCACCGCCTGTGCGTACGTACGGAATGCTGTCTCCACGCCGTGGTGTAATCTATTTTCCAGCAACACCTTACTTGGATGGGTATAATGGTGTAAAGAATGAATATATATAATTATTGTAAAGTGATATTGATTATGAAATATTATACATACACTCCAATAAATTCCATGATCATGGGAATGATATCATCGCTCGTGCGTACGTACGGAATACCGTCTCCACGATGTGATGTAACTCGTTCTACATGATTTTCATTGAATAATGATTACATAAATGAATTGAGTGAATAAAAATGATATATATTACACTAATAACATTCTGTAAATGAGGTATCTATAACCTAAAAAGAATAATAACAATTTATTCGGCAAAACACACATAAGAACAAAAATTAATAAACACCCGAATAACAAGTAGCAATGAAATATCACTAATAATAACCTAATAATATGACAATATATGATATCATAACAATGATTATGATTCTGTAATAAGTCAATGACATTATTTAAATCATTATACAGTAGGTTTGGACACTTACGAATCAAATCGGACCTAAAGTAAGGGAATATATCACAATCTCATTTTTATCCGAGATTGTTTATACTTTGGTATTTACTAGGGTGTATTTTATCATCCACATCCATGTTCCCTAAATATGTAATATTGTTTCCATCCACCTACAATTGTTTAAATCCAATTTTACCCTTCGGTGAGTTTCTAGTAAAGGATATGAAAGGAATCTTTTTTCGTTTTTCATACGAGGTACTTTTTGAATTTTTCGACAAAAGTACGAGAAGAATGTTTTTTTAACTTATACGTCATGAATGGATTTTTAAAACATTATTTCAAGAAGTTTCATTTAAAAGTTTTCATCTTTATTTTTAAACAACTTCTTTTAGTATAAAATTGATTGACATGTTAAGAAAGGAAAAATGTTTTTGAAGTAGAAAGGATATTTTCCTCAAGAATGGAGTTCAAGCGTTTTATCAAAATAATTTTCCATCTAAGATAATATAGGGTTATGTTTCTATACCTATTATTACATTGATTTGATTATGTTGTGAGGGAATTATTTTTATGAATTCATTTATCTTATATGAATTGTTTTATGATGTCACGATGTTTAAGAATCCCATTTTTATTACATGGGTTATGCAATGATGTATGATTTATGATTTTGTGGCAAACATAAGAATAGTATCATTATGAGATGGGTGGGACCTATATCTCCCACCAATGCATTGGGTAAAGATTTTATATCTCATGTGATAGTCATGCCTGGAACGACAGGTTAAATCGGTTCAGTTAAACAAGACTGAAACGAGCAGTGAACTCGGTTCAGAAATGGACTTTGTCCACTAAGATAGTCTTGGCAATGAGTCTTGACTAATAAGAAATGATTCTCTAGGATTATGTGTGTATTCCACAAAGTTCCATGTTTTAAGTTATGATTATTGTGATTACATTTCACTACCATGAATTATCCCATGTTATGAAATTATGATCTCTTTTGCAGGTTAAGGATTCCAAAATGTTATGTTCTTATGAATTTGATATGATTGGTATTTCTTTTGATTACCCTTACTGAGCATTTGAGCTCACCCTTTTGTATGTTTTCTTTCCCTAGGTCAGGAAGAAGGGTATTAAGTAAGATATTCCAAAAGGGACTATTGATATGATGAAATAAATGGGAGACAGTGTAGATGCTTTATGAACCAGTTGTTTATGTTTCCCAGTTTCTAAGGACACTATACCAATACGGCCATTTCATGGTTTTGTTATATGTTGTAACAAGTGTACATCAATTTTGATGTACTAACAATGTATGTAAAGTATGGGTCATTATAGTTGGTATCATAGGGAGATTATAGTCAAACTTTGGAAACTAGGATGTGAAAGCCTTAGTAAGAATCCTAAGGATATGTCTAAGCATAGAACACAATCTTAGTGTTTTAGAAATGACCATGAATAACCTAGGATAAGACCATAAGTGTGAAATTTTGTTCTTGATTATGTGGTTTTCCTATTATAATTAGTGTTTATCACACTATTCTTCTTGGTTTTAGTCAATGGTTGGAACCCGAAGGAACCATGTTAATGCGGAATGCGACAGGCAATGAAATGATTGTCCCCCTGAGCAACCAAACGTTATGGGAGATGCAATGAAAAATCTGGTAGCCATGCTCACACAACTTTCTCAAGATATGAATCATGCAGGACTTCCAAACGAGCAAAGGAAGGAGCAACATTATGTTGAATCCGTCATGAGGCAGCATTCACCTTCATTCTGCGGGTCTACTGATCCATTAGTTTCTGAACAATGGATTAGTACTACTGAAAAGATATTTTCAGTTCTTCAATGTTCTGAACATGATAAAGTCATCTTAGTAGTGTATCATTTGGAAGGTGATGCTGATCAATGGTGGAATCTTATCAAGAATACGAGGCCAAGAAATGAAATTGATTCCATGGAATGGGATGAGTTCAAGAACTTATTTTTCAATAAGTACTTCCCTCATATTCTCAGAACAAAGATGGAGAAAGAGTTTCTTGAACTGAAGTAAAAGGAAGATGAATATGTTGGTACCTATGAAGTAAATTTTACAAGACTTGCAAGGTACGATTCTGGTATTATTATCCAACCTGAGAGTAAGATCGATCGATTCTTTAGTGGCTTAAAACTAAGTCTTCGAAGGGAGTTATCCATAAGGGACTTCAATAACTACGAGGAAATTGTTTGATGTGCTCTCAAGGTTGAGATGGAGATTGGTGTAACCCATCAGTCACATGGGTTTGATAAGAAGTGGAAATTGGAATTTATTAGAAAATCTAAAGACCACACTGAGAAGAAGTTGGGTTTTCCCTTATGCTCAAAGTGTGGAAAGAAACATGGAGGAAATTGTCTTAAGGGGACATGAAAATGTTATAAGTGTGGAAAAGAAGGTCATCGGGCAATTGAATGTCGAAATAATGGGAAGAAGATGTCTAATGATGCAAACAAAGGGATACACAGAATGAACCTACTACACTTCAATGTTTCAAGTGCAATAAGATGGGGAATTATTCCAATCAATGCCAAAATCCAAGGGTTGATGATGATAATCGACGTCAACAAACTCTTAAGGCCAAAGACAATGGAAAGTCACATGCAATTTCTATCAGCGATGTGGAGTACAATAACGAAGTGGTGAAAGGTAAACTTACCATCCACTCTAAAGTAACAAATTTTTTATTTTATTCTGGATCCATACACTCTTTTATTTCTGAAGAAGATTCTAAGGGTATCACCATATTACCTAAACAATTAGATGTTGAGTTGGCTGTGACAACTCCTAATAGAACAACAGTCGCATCAAAAGTTTACAATTCTTCTCCGATTGAAGTTTGTGGGAAAGTGCTTCCTAAAAATCTTGTGATCCTTCCTATAGTGTAATTTTATGTGATTCATGGCATGGATTGGATTTCTTTATATTGATCTCATATCAATTTCCAAAGAAGGGAAGTCACATTTCATATTCCAGATCAATCTATGATCGTCTATTGATGAAAGGATGAACATAACCTTCCAGTGGAAATTTCATCCATCTTATGGGACTTCATTCCACTAAATGAAGGTTATTTATCTCAAATGGTTGGCGAGAAACTCACAATTAAGAATATTCCCATTGTATGGGAGTTTTATGATGTCATTCTAGAGGAATTGCTGGGTCTTCCACCAAATCGTGAAGTTGAGTTTTCAATAGAACTCGTACCAGGTGCTTTACCTATTTCAAAGAAACTTTATAGAATGGACCCAATTGAGTTACAAGAATTGAAGAAGCAACTCTATGAGAATATTGATAAGGGGTTCATACGCCCTAGTGCGTCACCTTGGGGAGCACCTATTCTGTTTGTTAAGAAGAAATATGGATCAATGAGACTCTACATTTATCATCGAGAACTTAACAAGATCACTATCAAGAACAAATATCCTCTCCCACGAATTGATGAATTATTTAACCAACTACGCGCAGCTCAATACTTTTCCAAGATTGATCTTCGTTTAGGGTATCATCAATTAAGGGTCAAAGGGAGGATATACCAAAGACGAATTTCCGTACAAGGTATGGACACTATGAATTTATAGTGATGCCATTTGGTCTTACTAATTCCCCTGCTACCTTTATGGATCTGATGAATATAGTCTTTAGAGACTATCTTGATCAGTTTGTGGTAGTCTTTATAGACGATATTCTTGTCTATTCAAAGAGTGAGGAAGAACATGATTATCACTTGAGAATTGTGTTGACGACCCTGCGAAAGGAGAAGCTTTATGCCAAATATACCAAGTGTGAATTTTGGATTCAAAAAGTTGCATTTTTGGGTCACATAATCTCAAAAGAGGGGATATCTGTGGATCCAGCAAAAACAGACGTTATCGAAAGATGGTTGAGACCAACAATAGTAAATGAGATCCGAAGTTTTCTAGGGTTGGATGGATATTATCGACGTTTTGCGAATGATTTTTCATGATTATCTAATCCACTCACCAAGTTGACTCGGAAAGGAGTTACATTTTTTTGGACGGAGGAATGTGAAGAGAATTTGAAGGAGTTGAAAAGAACGTTATCCAGTGCACCTGTACTCACACTTCCTTATAGAGGAGAAATGTTTGTGATCTACAGTGATGCATCTAAGAAGGGATTGGGGTGTGTTCTTATGCAAAATGATATGGTGATATCTTATGCCTCACGACAGTTGAAAATCCATGAGCAAAATTACCCAACTCACGATTTGGAGTTAGCTACGGTAATATTTGCATTAAAGATTTGGAGGCATTATCTTTATGGAGAAAGGTGTGACATTTATACTGATCATAAATGTTTAAAGTATATTTTCACACAAAATGATCTGAATATGTGCCAAAGAAGATGGTTAGAGTTGATTAAGGATTACAACTGCTCAATTCATTACCACCCTGGGAAAGCAAACAAGCTGGCAGATGCATTAAGTCGACAAGGACATGCTAGTTTATCCATGATGAGGATCACAAAAGATCCAATATTTATGGATTTACAAAGGATGGATCTTGGAATTATAATGTAAGGGGGAAATCATATCTTTCTCCAATTAATGTTCAACCATCTATACATGTGAAGATTAAAGAGGCACATCAAGAAGATGTAGAGTTACAAAAGATGGTGAGAAATGTTCCTGAATTCAACCTTGATTGTGATGGGATAATAAAGTTTAGGAATCAGGTTTGTGTTCCTCCCATCCCCGAATTAAAGAAGGAGCTACTGGATGAGGCTCATAGTACTTCATTCTCTATTCATCCTGGAAGCATGAAGATGTATAGGGACCTGAAAGAGTACTTATGATGGGATGGCATGAAAAGAGATGTTGCTGAATATGTCCCTCGATGCTTGGTTTGTCAGCAAGTTAAAGCTGAGAGACAGAAGTATAAGGGGATGTTACAACCATTAACCATACCCGAATGGAAATGGGAAAACATCACTATGGACTTTGTCACTGGACTTCCTAAAACATCCAAAGGCAATAATGCTATCTGGGTCATAGTTGATCATCGTACAAAGTCTGCACACTTCATTGCTATTATAGAGGATTTCTCTCTAGATCAGCTTGCCAGGATATATGTAAAGGAAGTGGTAAGATTGCATGGAGTACCACTTTATATTATATCGGATTGGGATCTGAGGTTTACCTCAATGTTCTGGAGAAGTCTTCAGCATACTCTGGATACAGAGTTGAGTTTCAACACTGCTTATCATCCTCAGATAGACGGTCAGTCTGAGAGGAAGATTCAAACTCTAGAAGATATGTTGATAGCTTGCTCTATGGATTTCAAAGGTTGTTGGTATCAACACCTACCTTGGGTGGAATTTTCTTATAATAATATCTTTCACTCCAGTATTCAGATGGATCCTTATGAAGCTCTCTATGGAAAGAAATACATGACTCCAACTTACTGGGATGAAGTTGGGGAAAGAAATCTATTAGGACCTGATCTTGTTGATGAGATGGCAGAGAAGGTCATATCTATTCAACAACACATAAGAGCAGCTCAGAGTCGAAAAAAAAGTTATGCCGACAACCGAAGAGAATACTTAAAGTTTGAAGTGGGTGATAAAGTGTTCTTACAAATATCTCCCTCGAAGAGGGTCATGAGATTTGGAAAGAAGGGAAATTTGAGCCCTATATATATCGGTCATTTTGAAATTCTGGATCGTGTTGGGAAGGTAGCTTACCGATTGGCGCTTCCACCAAATCTCTCTCAAGTTCACGATGTGTTCCATGTATCTCTCCTAAGAAAGTACATATCTGACCCTTCACATTTACTCAGCTCAGAAGTTGTACCGCTGGAACAAGATCTTTCTTATGAAGAACAGCCGATAGAGATTCTCGATCGTAGTGAAGAAGTCCTACGGAACAAGACCACTCGCTTGGTGAAAGTTTTATGGAGGAACCACCAATTAGAAGAAGCTACATGGGAGCTTGATGATATGATGAGAGAGAGGTATCCTCATCTGATTATTACAAAGTGACGAATTTCGAGGGAGAAATTCATTTTAAGGGGGGTAGAATGTAACACCCGAGACTTTTATGAGAAATATTTTGTTATATAAATCATCAAAGGAATCTTTCAATACACACAACACTATCTTGGCTTGCTTTACACGCAATCGCAACATTCCTTGATAGCTTGCGTTGTACGCAATACCGAGATTCACTAAAAAACGATATGCTATTAAAATATTATTAAAACTAGCCGTTATGAATAGTAATACCCACTTTTTGAAATTTTGTAAATTTTATTTTTCAAAATTGACTTCATTTTTGGATTCGGAATATCGAAATTAGCCTAGGCTGATATTTTGGTATTTTTCTGAAAACTTTCAATTTTTGATGAATAGTGAAAATAATAGGTTACTATTTAAAAACCGACTTTTTATTTAAATAATTATTTATTTATTTTAATTTATTTTAGGACAAAATTGTTACATAATACCTATATATGGTCAATGTAATGCATTGGAGTAATTTTATAAAAATTTTAGATATATAAATATTTTATTGAACTTTTCACCGTCTTTTACCCACCTCCTAGGAGAATTTTCAAATTTACATAAAACATAATTTTACCGCTTTTGTGAGTGGAATTTCAAAAATCCGAGAGACACGGTTGATGTTAGTAAGTAAAATTTGGTTCAATGAGATGAAAATAGTTTTTGGTGAGTAGTAACTTTTTACTTTTATTTACCACGGTTAAAAGTATACAGGGTAATTAAGAGTAACAATGATATTATTATTACCCTAACACATGTAATAATTCTATTGGATAAGTTTACTTCGACCAAAAACAACCTTAGGAATAAAATATGACCATTTAGGCCCACTTGGATTAGATTAGGATATTTATTATTAATTTATTTAAAGAAGGGTTAAAATGGTTAAAATTAATGTTTAATAGGTAAATCATTTTTAATATAGGGTAATACATAAGATAAATTCCACTATAAATATTCATTATAAAGAAAAAAAGATTTCATACATAATGGTATTTTATTTGTAATTTTTAGACATTAAATAATTTAATTTATATATGACACAAAGATGATGCAATAATTATCTTATTAATGAAATATTGACATAATTGATGTTATAAATACACAAATAAATGTAATTTGAGACTTTTTCTAAATTCCACTAATTTTATAGGTTAATATGAAATGTTAGTATTGATTTAATTAACTTATTTATAATTAATAATTCTGTTATGATTTTCTCAAAAATCAATTACTAAATAATGTCAAAATTGGCATAAAATAGTTTTTAAAACAAATATTATATTATTAATTGTTATTTTATTCCTAAAAATATAAGTTTTGGAAAAATGACTTAGATAAGGTTATATATATTAATAATAAACAACTTGGGGTTCTTTTGGCTTGTTATAGTATGTTTATTAACCTTATACTGTAAGAACACAAAAAGACACACTAAAAGTAAAATTATTTAACTTAAAGTTAAATCTAAATGATAAGGTTAAAATAGGAACCTAAACTTGTCTAAATTCTATTGGATGAGAGTATGTAGACCCATACCCACCTTATCTACTAAATAAATCAATTTGGAGCTATTTAATACCGAATATGACATTATAATTAAATAATATTTTTTGTTTTTCCAAAGGAGCCCCTCTCCTCCCTTATAAAAGGGCACCTCATCCCTCTCCTCCTCACACCAATTTGAGCCTTAAAGTTCGTTCAACCCCTGACCATTTTACTTCCCCACTTCCCTAGAAACATCCTAGGTGTCCTGGTATTCTTCAAAGACCAATTATAGTGCCTTAAAAGGAGGTCTCAAAGAGGCGCTTCAAAGAAGAGGTAATGCCCATTACCGATTCTTTCAACTCTATTTCTTTTTATACTTCTTCGTCTTTAGTTGTTTCATTATGAAGTAATAACATCAATATCACTAATATACTTATATTTTATTATAAGAATGAAACAACACTATTTCACCATATATCCATCCTACGGAAAACGAAATCACCGCGCATGCGTACGTACGGAATACCGTCTCCACGCCGTGGTGTAATCTATTTTCCACCACCACCTTACTTGGATGGGTATAATGGTTTAAAGAATGAAAATATATTATTATTGTAAAGTGATATTGATTCTGAAATAGTATACATACACACCAATACAATTCCACGATCATGGGAATGATATCATCGCTCGTGCGTACGTACAGAATACCGTCTCCACGATGTGATGTGACTCGTTCTACATGGTTTTCATTGAATAATGATTAAATAAATGAATTGAGTGAATAAATATGATATATATTACACAAATAACATTCCTTAAATGAGGAATCTATAACCTAAAAATAAGAATAAGAATTTACTCAACAAAACACGCATAAGAACAAAAAGTAATAAACACCGGAATAACAAGTAGAAATGAAATATTACTAATAATAATCTAAGAATATGAGCATATATGATATCATAACAATGAGTATGATTATGGAATAAGTCAATGAAATTATTTAAATCATTATACAAGAGGTTCAGACGCTTACAAAGCAAATCAGACCTAAGGTAAGGGAAAATATCACAATCTCATTTTTATCTGAGATTGTTTATACTTTGGTGTTTACTGGTGTGTATTTTATCATCCACATCCATGTTCCCTCAATATTTAATATTTTTCCATCCACCTACAATTGTTTAAATCCAATTTTTCCATTCGTTGAGTTTTTAGTAAATGATATGAAAGGAATCTTTTGTCGTTTTTCGTACGAGGTACTTTTTGACTTTTCCGACAAAAGTACGAGAAGAATGTTTTTTTAACTTATACGGCATGAATGGATTTTTAAAACATTATTTGAAGAAGCTTCATTTACAAGTTTTCATGTTTATTTTTAATCAACTTCTTTTAGTTTAAAATTGTATGACATGTTAAGAAAGGAAAAATGTTTTTGAAGTAGAAAGGATATTTTCCTCAAGAATGGAGTTCAAGCGTTTTATCAAAATAATTTTCCAACTAAGATAATATAGGGTTCTATTTATATACCTATCATTACATTGATTTGATTAGGTTGTGATGGAATTATTTTTTTGAATTCATTTATCTTATATGAATTGTTTTATGATGTCACGATGTTTAAGAATCCCATTTTTATTACATGGGTTTTGCAATGATGTATGATTTATGATTTTGTGGCACACATACGAATAGTATCATTATGAGATGGTTGGGACCTATATCTCCCACCAATTAATCGGGTAAATATTTTATATCTCATGTGATAGACATGCCTGGAACGGCAGGTTAAACCGGTTCAGTTAAAAAAGACTGAAACGAGGAGTGAACTCGGTTCAGAAATGGACTTTGTCCACTAAGATAGTCTTGGAAATGATTCTTGACTACTAAGAAATGATTCTCTATGATTATGTGTGTATTGCACAAATTTCCATGTTTTATGTTATGATTATTGTGATTACATTTCACTACCATGAATTATCCCATGTTACGAAATTGTGATCTCTTTTGCAGGTTAAGATTTCTAAAATGTTATGTTCTTATGAATTTGATATGATTGATATTTCTTTTGTTTACCCTTACTGAGAATTTTATCTCACCCTTTTGAATGTTTTCTTTCCCTAGGTCAGGAATAAGGGTATTAAGTAAGATATTCCAAAAGGGACTATAGATATGATGAAATAAATGGGAGACAGTGTAGATGCTTTATGAACCATTTGTTTATGTTTCCCAGTTTCTAAGGACACTATACCTATACGGTCCTTTCATGGTTTTGTTATATGTTGTAACAAGTGTACTTCAATTTTGAAGTACTAACAATGTATGTAAAGTATGGGTCATTATAGTTGGTATCAGAGGGAGGTTATAGTCAACCTTTGGAAACTAGGATGTTAAAGCCTTAGTAAGAATCATAAGGATAAGTCTAAGCATAGAACACAATCATAGTGTTTTAGAAATGACCATGACTAACCTAGGATAAGACCATAAGTGTGAAATTTTGTTCTTGATTATGTGGTTTTCCTATTATAATTAGGGTTTCTCACACTATTCTTCTTGGTTTTAGTCAATGGCTGGAACCTGAAGGAACCGGGTTAAGGCGGAATGCGACGGGCAATGCAATGATTGTCCCCCTGAGCAACCAAATGTTATGGGAGCTGGAATGAAAAATCATGTAGCCATGCTCACACAACTTTCTCAAGCTATGAATCACGCAGGACTTCCAAACGAGCAAGGGAAGGAGCAAAATTCTGTTGAATCCTTCATGAGGCAGTGTCCACCTTTATTCAGTGGGTCTACTGATCCATTAGGTGCTGAACAATGGATTAGTACTACTGAAAAGATATTTTCAGTTCTTCAATGTTCTGAACATGATAAAGTCATCTTAGCAATGTATCATTTGGAAGGTGATGCTGATCAATGGTGGAATCTTATCAAGAATACGAGGCCAAAAAATGAAATTGATTCCATGGAATGGGACGAGTTCAAGAAGTTATTTTTCAATAAGTACTTCCCTTGTATTCTCCAAACAAAGATGGAGAAAGAGTTTCTTGAACTAAAGCAAAAGGAAGATGAATATGTTGGTACCTATGAAGCAAATTTTACAAGACTCGCAAGGTACGATTCTGGAATTATTATCCAACCTGAGAGTAATATCGATCGATTCTTTAGTGGCTTAAAACAAAGTCTTCGAAGGGCGTTATCCATAAGGGACTTCAATAACTACGAGGAAATTGTTTGAGGTGCTCTCAAGGTTGAGATGGAGATTGGTGTAACCCATCAGTCACATGGGTTTGATAAGAAGAGGAAATTGGAATCCAAAGGAAAATCTAAAGACTACACTGAAAAGAATTTAGGTTTTCCCTTATGCTCGAAGTGTGGAAAGAAACATGGAGGAAATTGTCTTAAGGGGACAAGAAAATGTTATAAGTGTGGGAAAAAGTCATTGGGCAATTGAATGTCGAAATAATGGGAATAAGATGTCTAATGATGCAAACAAAGGATGGGATACACAAAATGAACCTACTACACTTCAATGTTTCAAGTGCAAGAAGATGAGGCATTATGCCAATCAATGCCCAAAAACAAGGCTTGATGATGATGATCGACGTCAACAAACTCTTAAGTCCAAAGACAAAGGAAAGTCACATGCAATTTCTATCAGCGATGTGGAGTACGATAACGAAGTGGTGAAAGGTACACTTACCATCCACTCTAAAGTAGCAAATGTTTTATTTGATTCTGGATCCACAAACTCTTTTATTTCTGAAGAATTTTCTAAGGGTATCACCATATTACCTCAACAATTAGATGTTGAGTTGGCAGTGACAACTCCTAATGGAACAACAGTCGCATCAAAAGTTTACAATTCTTCTCTAATTGAAGTTTGTGGGAAAGTTCTTCCTGAAAATCTTGTGATCCTTCCTATAGTGTATTTTGATGTGATTCATGGCATGTATTGGCTTTCTTTATATGGATCTCATATCAATTTCCAAAGAAGGGAAGTCACATTTCATATTCCAGATCAATCTATGATTGTCTATCGATGCAAGGATGAACATAACCTTCCAGTGGAAATTTCATCCATATTATGGGACTTCATTCCACTAAATGAAAGTTATTTATCTCAAATGGTTGGTGAGAAACTCAAGATTAAGAATATTCCCATTGTACGGGAGTTTAATGATGTCATTCCGGAGGAATTGCCGGGTCTTCCCCCAAATCGTGAAGTTGAGTTTTCAATAGAACTCGTACCAGTTGCTTTACCTATTTCAAAGACACTTTATAGAATGGTCCCAATTGAGTTACAGGAATTGAAGAAGCAACTCCAAGAGAATCTTGATAAGGGGTACATATGCCCTAGTGCGTGACCTTGGGGAGCACCTATTCTGTTTCTTAAGAAGAAAGATGGATCAATGAGACTCCGCATTGATCATCGAGAACTTAACAAGATCACTATCAAGAACAAATATCCTCTCCCACGAATTGATGACTTATTTGACCAACTATGCGCAGCTCAATACTTTTCCAAGATTGATCTTCGTTCAGGGTATCATCAATTTAGGGTCAAAATGGAGGATATACCAAAGACGAATTTACGTACAAGGTATGGACACTATGAATTTATAGTGATGCCATTTGGTCTTACTAATGCCCCTGTTATATTCATGGATCTAATGGATAGAGTCTTTAGAGACTATCTTGATCAGTTTGTGGTAGTCTTTATAGACGATATTCTTGTCTATTCAAAGAGCAAGGAAGAACATGAATATCACTTGAGAATTGTATTGACGACCCTGCGAAAGGAGAAGCTTTATGCCAAATTTACCAAGTGTGAATTTTGGCTTCAAAAAGTTTCATTTTTTGGGTCACATAATCTCAAAAGAGGGGATATCCGTGGATCCAGCAAAAACAGATGTTATCGAAAGATGGTCAAGACTGACAACAGTAACTGAGAACCGAAGTTTTCTTGGTTTGGCTGGATATTATCGACGTTTTGAGAATGATTTTTCACGATTATCTAATCCACTCACCAAGTTGACTCGGAAAGGAGTTACATTTGTTTGGACGGAGGAATGTGAAGAGAATTTCAAGGAGTTGAAAAGAAGGTTATCCAGTGCACCTGTACTCACACTTCCTTGTAGTGGAGAAAGGTTTGTGAACTACAGTGATGCATCCAAGAAGGGATTGGGGTGTGTTCTTATGAAAAATGATATGGTTATATCGTACGCCTCACGACAGTTGAAAATCCATGAGCAAAATTACCCAACTCACGATTTGGAGTTAGTTGCGGTAATCTTTGCATTAAAGATTTGGAGACATTATCTTTATGGAGAAAGGTGTGACATTTATACTGATCATAAAAGTTTAAAGTATATTTTCACAAAAAAGGAGCTGAATATGCGCCAAAGAAGATGGTTAGAGTTGATTAAGGATTATAACTGCTCCATTCATTACCACCCTGGGAAAGGAAACAAGGTGGAAGATGCATTAAGTCGACAAGACCATGCTAGTTTATCCCTGATGAGGATCACAAAAGATCCAATATTTATGGATTTACAAATGATGGATCTTGGAATTATAATGGGAGGGGGAAAATTGTATCTTTTCTCCAATGAATGTTCAACCATCTATACATGTGAAGTTTAAAGAGGCACAGCAAGAAGATGTAGAGTTACAAAAGAAGGTGAGAAATGTTCCTGAATTAAACCTTGATTGTGATGGGATAATAAAGTTCAGGAATCAGGTTTGTGTTCCTCCCATCCCCGAATTAAAGAAGGAGCTGCTGGATGAGGCTTATAGTACTTCATTCTCTATTCATCCTTAAAGCACGAAGATGTATAGGGACCTGAAAGAGTACTTATGATGGGATGGAATGAAAAGAGATGTTGCTGGATATCTCCCTCGATGCTTGGTTTTTCAGCAAGTTAAAGCTGAGAGACAGAAGTCTAAGGGGATGTTACAAACATTACCCATACCCTAATGGAAATGGGAAAACATCACTATGGACTTTGTCACCAGACTTCCTAAAACATCCAAAGAGAATAATGCTATCTTGGTCATAGTTGATCGTCTTACAAAGACTGCACACTTCATTGATATTATAGAGGATTTCTCTCTAGATCAGCTTGCCAGGATATATGTAAAGGAAGTGGTAAGATTGCATGGAGTACCACTTTCTATTATATCTGATTGGGATCTGAGGTTTACCTAAATGTTCTGGCGAAGTCTTCAGCATACTCTGGATACATATTTGAGTTTCAGTACTGCTTATCATCCTCAGACAGACGGTCACTCTAAGAGGACGATTCAAACTCTAGAAGATATGTTGAGAGCTTGATCTATGGATTTCAAAGGTGGTTGGGATCAACACCTACCTTGGGTGGAATTTTCTTATAATAATAGCTTTCTCTCCAGTATTCAGATGGCTCCTTATGACGCTCTCTATGGAAAGAAATACAGGACTCCAACTTACTGGGATGAAGTTGGGGAAAGAAAGCTATTAGGACCTGATCTTGTTGATGAGATGGCAGAAAAGGTCAGATCTATTCAACAACACATAAGAGCAGCTCAGAGTCGACAAAAAAGTTATGCCGACAACTGAAAAAAATACTTAAAGTTTGAAGTGGGTGATAAAGTGTTCTTACAAATATCTCCCTGGAAGAGGGTCATGAGATTTGGAAAGAAGGGAAAGTTGAGCCCTAGATATATCGGTCCTTTTGAAATTATTGATCATGTTGGGAAGGTAGCTTACCGATTGGCGCTTCCACCGAATCTCTCTCAAGTTCACGATGTGTTCCATGTATCTCTCCTGAGAATGTACATACCTGACCCTTCACATTTACTCAGCTCAGAAGTTGTGCCGCTGGAACAAGATCTTTCTTATGAAGAATAGCCGATAGAGATTCTCGATTGTAGTGAAAAAGTCCTACAGAACAAGACCACTCGCTTGGTGAAAGTTTTATGGAGGAACCACCAATTAGAAGAAGCTACATGGGAGCTTGAGGATATGATGAGAGAGAGGTATCCTCATCTGTTTATTACAAAGTGACGAATTTCGAGGGCGAAATTCATCTTAAGGGGGGTAGAATGTAACACCCGAGACTTTTATGAGAAATGTTTGGTTATATAAATCATCAAAGGAATATTTCACTACACACAACACTAGCTTGGCTTTCTTTACACGCAATCGCAACCTTCCACGATATCTTGCGTTGTACGCAATACCGAGATTCACTAAAAAACGATATGCTATTAAAATATTATTAAAACTAGCCGTTATGAATAGTAATACCCACTTTTTGAAATTTTTTAAATTTTATTTTTAAAAATTGACTTCATTTTTGGATTCGGAATATCAAAATTAGCCTAGGGTGATATTTTGGTATTTTTCTGAAAACTTTCAATTTTTGATGAATAGTGAAAATACTAGGTTACTATTTAAAAACCGACTTTTTATTTAAATAATTATTTATTTTTTTAATTTATTTTAGGTAAAATTTGATACATAATACCTATATAAGTTCAATGTAATTCATTGGAGTAATTTTATAAAAATTTTAGATATATAAAAATTTTATTGAACTTTTCACCGTCTTTTACCCACCTCCTAGGAGAATTTTCAAATTTACATAAAACTTAATTTTACCGCTTCTGTGAGTGGAATTTAAAAAATTTGAGAGACATGATTGATGTTAGTAAGTAAAATATGGTTCAATGAGATGAAAATAATTTTTGGTGAGCAGTAACTTTTTACTTTTATTTACCACGGTTAAAAGTATACAGGGTAATTAAGAGTAAAAATGATATTATTATTACCCTAACACATGTCATAATTCTATTTTATAAGTGTAATTAGACCAAAAATAACCTTAGGAATAAAATATTTCCATTTAGGCCCACTTGGATTAGATTAGGACATTTATTATTAATTTATTTAAAGAAGGGTTAAAATGGTTAAAATCAATGTTTAATAGGTAAATCATTTTTAATATAGGGTAATACATAAGATAAATTCTACTATAAATATTAATTAGAAAGATAAAACGATTTCCTACATAATGGTATTTTATTTTTAATTTTTATACATTAAATAATTTAATTTAAATATGACACAAAGATGATGCAGTAATTATCTTATTAATGAAATATTGACATAATTGATGTTATAAATTCCCAAATAAATATAATTTTAGACTTTTTATGAATTAAACTAATTTTTTAGGTTAATATGACATGTTATTATTGATTTAATTAACTTATTTCTAATTAATCATTCTGTTATGATTTTCACAAAAATCAATTACTAAATAATGTCAAAATTGGAATAAAATAGTTTCTAAAAAAAATATTATATTATTATTTGTTATTTTATTCCTAAAAATATAAGGTATGGCCAAATGACTTAGATAAGGTTATATATATTAATAATAAACAACTTGTGGTTCTTTTGGCTTGTTATAGTAAGTTCATTAACCTTATAATATAAAACACAAAAAGTCACGGTAAAAGTAAAATTATTTAACTTAAAGTTATATCTAAATGATAAAGTTAAAATTGGAACATAAACTTGTCTAAATTCTATTGGATGAGTTTATTTCTACCCATACCCACCTTATCTTCGAAATAAATCAATTTGGAGCTATTTAAAACCGAATATGACATTATAATAAAATAATATTTTTAGTTTTTCCAAAGGAGCCCCTCTCCTCCATTATAAAAGGGCACCTCATCCCTCTCCTCCTCACACCAATTTGAGCCTTAATGTTCGGTCAACCCCTGACCATTTCACTTCCCCACTTCCCTAGAAACATCCTAGAGGTCCTGGTATTCTTCAAAGACCAATTTTAGTGCCCTAAAAGGAGGTCTCAAAGAGGCGCTTCAAAGAAGAGGTAATGCCCGTTACCGATTCTTTCAACTCGATTTCTTCTTATACTTCTTCGTCTTTAGTTGTTTCATTATGAAGTAATAACATCAGTATCACTAATATACTGATATGTTATTATAAGTATGAAACAACCCTATTTCACCATATATCCATCCTATGGAAAATGAAATCACCGCGCGTGCGTACGTACGGAATACCGTCTCCACGCCGTGGTGTAATCTATTTTCCACTACCACCTTACTTGGATGGGTATAATGGTGTAAATAATGAAAATATATGATTATTTTAAAGTTATATTGATTCTTAAATAGTATACATACACTCCAATACAATTCCACGATCATGGGAATGATATCATCGCTCGTGCGTACGTATGGAATACCTTCTCCACGATGTGATGCGACTCGTTCTACATGATTTTCATTGCATAATGATTAAATAAACGAATTGAGTGAATAAATATGATATATATTACACTAATACCATTCTTGAAATGAGGTATCTATAACCTAAAAAAAAGAATAATAATTTATTCAACAAAACACGCATAAGAACAAAAAGTAATAAACACCGGAATAACAAGTAGAAATGAAATATTACTAATAATAAGCTAAGAATATGACCATATATGATATCATAACAATGAGTATGATTCTGGAATAAGTCAATGACATTATTTAAATCATTATACAAGAGGTTCAGACACTTACGAAGAAAATCAGACCTAAGGTAAGGGAAAATATCACAATCTCATTTTATCCGAGATTGTTTATACTTTGGTATTTACTGGTGTGTATTTTATCATCCACATCCATGTTCCCTCAATATTTAATATTTTTTCCATCCCCCTAAAATTTTTTAAATCCAATTTTTCCATTCGGTGAGTTTTTAGTAAATGATATGAATGGAATCTTTTGTCTTTTTTCGTACCAGGTACTTCTTGACTTTTCTGAAAAAAGTACGAGAAGAATGTTTTTTTAACTTATACGGAATGAATAGATTTTTAAAACATAATTTCAAAGAAGATTCATTTACAAGTTTTCATGTTTATTTTTAATCAACTTATTTTAGTTTAAAATTTTATGACATGTTAAGAAAGGAAAAATGTTTTTGAAGTAGAAAGGATATTTTCCTCAAGAATGGAGTTCAAGCGTTTTATCAAAATTATTTTCCATCTAAGATAATATAGGGTTCTATTTCTATCCCTATTATTACATTGATTTTATTATATTGTGATGGAATTATTTTTATGAATTCATTTATCTTATATTAATTGTTTTATGATGTCACGATGTTTAAGAATCCCATTTTTATTACATGGGTTATGCAATTATGTATGATTTATGTTTTTGTGGAACACATAAGAATGGTATCATTATTAGATTGTTGGGACCTATATCTCCCTCCAATTCATTGGGTAAAGATTTTATATCTCATGATATAGAAATGGCTGGAACGGTAGGTTAAACTGGTTCAGTGAAATAGGACTGAAACGAGGAGTGAAATCGGTTCAGAAATGGACTTTATCCACTAAGATAGTATTGGAAATGAGTCTTGAATACTTAGAAATGATTCTCTATGATTATGTGTGTATGCCACAAAGTTCCATGTTTTAAGTTATGATTATTTTGATTACATTTCACTACCATGAATTATCCCATGTTATGAAATTATGATCTCTTTTGCTGGGTAAGATTTCCAAAATGTTATGTTTTTATGAATTTGAAATGATTGATATTTCTTTTGTTTACCCTTACTGAGCATTTGAGCTCACCCTTTTGTATTTTTTCTTTCCCCAGGTCAGGAATAAGGGTATTAAGTAAGATATGCCAGAAGGGACTATAGATATGATGAAATAAATGGGATACATTGTAGATGCTTTATAAACCAGTTGTTTATGTTTCCCAGTTTCTAAAGACACTATACCTATACGGTCCTTTCATGGTTTTGTTATATGTTGTAATAAGTGTACTTCAATTTTGAAGTACTAACAATGTATGTAAATTATGGGTCATTATATAATCACACCGTAGAAAAATATCGTTCAACATAACATAACCCAATATATAATATAGTTTTCTTAAAAATAATCCCATAATTACATAATCCATATAAAATATCATTCCATTATTAACACAATAAAATCATTGTAATAATAGGGATATAAAAAATAACCCAATTTGAAGATCATCATCATATATTGAAACTTATTTTAAAAAACACATGAAATTATTCCTTCAAGAAAATGTCATTTCTTCTTCAAAAAATATATATTTTCATAAAATGCTACTAAAGTTTAGATGAAAATAATTTAAATGAAAATAAAAATTAAACAATATAAAGGAATCTTCACTAAAATAGGGCATTATGATGATTTAAAAATATGATCATGCCGTATAATTTAAAAAAACATTTTCCTTGTATTTTTCTCAGATAAGTCACGAAGTTCCACATATCGAATAACGTCAAAATATTCATTCCATTCCATTTAATTAAAATTAACTAAAATGGTAAAATTAACATTAAAAAATTATAGAAGAATAGAAATAATACTACATACATAAGAAACATGGATGGGATGATTAATATAACCTAGTAAACACTTATGAATAATCAATCTTGGTTAATAATGATATTTCTAAATTATCCCACTACCTTAGGTCCAATGTCATTTGTTTATATCCAAAAATCATGTATAATGATTTAAAGTATATCATTGAATATTATAGAATCATAACAAATTTTATGATAGCATATATGATTAAATTATCATCTCTTTATCAGAAACATTTAATTGTAATCTGTTATTCAGATATTAACTGTTTTATGTTCTTATGAAATTTTCATCAGATAAGTTCATATTCCACATATTATGTTATATTTATTTCATTTACATAATGATATTAATATAATAAATATTATATTTATTCATTCCATTCATTTCAATAATCATGGTTTAATTAAGATCATGTAGAATGGATCGCATCACATCATGGGATGGAAGACCCTATATACACCCCAGTGACGATATCATTCCCATAATTGTTGAATAGTTTTAAACTGGATTGTTTAAAATGTTTCAAAATCATTATAATGTTATAATAATAACATATAGTAATTATTTCTGTCATTATATCAATATATATGTGGTATTGGTGAAAAGAATATTACTCATTGGCATGGAGATGATAAGCTGAACGTATGCACTTGTGGAGATCTCATTTTTCATTAGATGGACTAAAGGTGAAAATAGTTACTTTATAATTATAATAAAATATCATTATTTTAGTGTAACTGTTGTTATTACATTATAATTAAACTACTAATAAAGAGGATGTAGAAGAAGATTGATGTTTGAAAGAATCAGAAGAAGATATTACCTCTTCATCAACGTGATTCCACTAAATCATTTATTAGAGCACTATAGATGGTATATGATGATGAATAAAATCTCTAGAAATTAAATATGGAAGTTTATAGGGGAACATGGAAGGGGATGTCTGATATTGAAGGATCAAAGTGAGGGGAAGAGCTGAGTGAGGTGGTTACCATTTATAATTGAGTTGAGGGGCACTTTTGGAAACTCAATAAAAATAATTTTTAATAAAATAAAACCCTATAAAAATCTACAAAATGTCCCAATTTCAGAGATTTTATCATATAGTATTTTCATCTCATCATCCAATAAATTTAGAAAAAGTATTTATATAAATTTAAACTTTATCTTGTTAATTAAAACATAGTTATTCTCTTTAATTCTTAACGAGGTTAAAAAATAATTCAATATTATAAGGGTGTAATATTTACTTATTTGTTGCAAAATAGAAAATAAATAAATATACTAGATTAATTTATACTATAAAATCATTATTATATATTTTATGAAAATTTATATTTATTTTTAAATAATATAATAGGACAATATTTTGATAAACAATCAATATTATCAATTTTGAAACTATTCAATTCATTGATTTTTAAAAATATTATTATAACACTATAACTTCAAACCAAAAATTTTCTTATATTCATTGTAGTTCGTGGTTATCTAAAAAATTCATTTGAAAAGTTAATTATCCAAAATTATGTTTACTTTAATATTTTTAATAACAGTTATTTGATATTTTTTTAATAAAATAATTACTAAAACAACTTTTTGTAATTATTTAATATGATTATTATTTGAATAAAAAATTTAAATAAAATAAGACTATGAATATAAATCTACTAGATTTTATAATAATACATGTTTAAGAATTAATATTCTATAAAATCCAATATTTAATATGTTATACCTATTAAATTATGATGGTTACACTTTAACTTCACTTAAAAAAAATAATTAATTTTCATAATCCCTTATATAAGGATCCAAATAGTTCGTACCTTGACCCTTGGATGATTATGGAAGATATATAATCGATCAATAAGATTTGGAATTGGTTTGGATATTTTAATGGGTATTATAATTTTAATAAAAACTATATGATTTATTTTTTATCAATTAAATAATTTATGCATCACTAATGTATAATCTATTAAGGTAATTATTTGTTTCCTAAAAATTTGAAATAAATGACCATGATGATGAAAAAAAATTAGATTGACTATTAGTATTTATAATCAAATTTATCTTTTGTATAACCTTATAAAAAAGATTTTGTTATTAATAATTGAATGAGACATATTTAAATTTTCCTTAAATAAAATAATTTCAAATTCATAATTTAATCTATGGGGATTGATATGGATATCCTATCGTCCCAAGTATGATTTATGTTGGAAAAAATTCATCCATTGTTATTTTTACATGTGTTTGTGTAATTTTATAATAGTATTCTTACCCTTATTTACCTGGTTTACCCATTTACCATATTAATAAATAATACTAAAGTTACTATTCACAATGACCCGAAATATTAATGTTGAGTACAACACTCATGCGGAATTCAATGCTTCCCATCTAGTGCATGTCCTGTAAGAGACAATTCATTGAGCAATATAAATAGAACCTGACTATCGATTATATTTTGAGTCCAAAATCCAGTATATCTAATTACAATATTTTAAAAAAAATATTGGATTCCAATTATTGGGGTTGTATCAAAAAACATGTCAGGTGAGTTACCCATACCAGGCCCATACATGTTTTCAGTAACAAATACCAAAAAAAATATCATTCTAAACTCCTATCCTATTCACATGAGTCTCGATAGTATATTATTCCTCAATAAATTATTGAATTTTTATAATATATGATATATTTAATATATTCCATGAAAGGGTGGTGTTCTCCAATAAAACTGAAATGAAATATATACCCTAAATGGGTGGACATGGACCCTACTCATTCCAACAATGGAAATAACACATTTCCAAACGTAAA
The DNA here is from genome assembly GCA_963277665.1 of Viscum album. Classification (NCBI taxonomy): domain Eukaryota; kingdom Viridiplantae; phylum Streptophyta; class Magnoliopsida; order Santalales; family Viscaceae; genus Viscum; species Viscum album. The sequence goes on from OY728120.1 coordinate 1,912,875,081, forward strand.
TCTCCATATGGGTTTGGAGTTGCTTCTGATTGAAAATATATCTCAATGTGGTCCTATTATAGGAAAAATCTTGTCAAAATATGAACTTGTTCTTAGATTTCTTATGAATACTCTAACAAGACCATGATTTGTCTTATATAGAAATCTTCTAGCCAAACGATTCGTAGAACAGGAAGACCCACACTGAAATTTCCATTACTAATTATTCTCATTGATGACAAATACAATGTTTTCTAATATATAAAATTATAATCATTTTGAGATTGTTATCTTTTCAGATTTTATTTTTTATATTAAGGATATGACCTGGACCATGAACTTCCATCACTCCCAAAAAATATTTTATATGAATGAGAACAAAAATATTTTTTATGAATTCCATTCACTACTCTATCAGTTATAATAACCATGTGGATTTAGTGAGATAACCATATTTTATTATTATAGGTTGTATGATTTAAATTCAATGAAATAGGTCAAATCTTGACCAATGATGAAATATCAGTGGAGGAAAACTATAAAAGTAAAAGAAATATTTATGATTATTATGGTATATATAACACCTTCAATGACACCCAAACCCACAAAATTTAATGAGGATTATACTAATGAATTACAACACCAATAGTAAAATCCTCATAATAAATGGTAATGTAGTTTATAATTCAACAATAAAAATAAAAATTTAATAAATTTTATGCCTTCTGAATAAAATGGTTTCCTTTTTTACTTTATAATAGTTTGGAGGAAATGATATGGATCGAAGAGCACAAAAACCTGAAAAAAGATGGCCCCAATGACTAAGTAAAATAATTTACCTTCCAATGATAGTTTGGGGAAACATATATTTATTTATCATCCTATATGGTCTACTCCAAAACATTATTGATTCTATGCAGGTAAAATTGGGAAGGCAACCAGCACATGTTTCCTTAGTTTTTCCTTCTATCTAGAAGGGTAATGTGAGGAGAATGATATCTCAAGAAATATTTTATAGAAGAATGATTAATGTATGACCAAAAAATTGATAAACCAAAACCATTATATACTCACAGAATAACTAAATCAATAATTTCTAAACCAAACTCCCTCTATGAGAACTAAGATGACTTCATTAGATACACAATCCCCCGTGGAACGATATCCCATGAACAAACACAATAACCATAATAAGAATATTATTCATGAAGATAAACACATGTTTATTCATATTAATGTTATGAAACAACATAATTTCATTCCATAATCTTTATATATATGATCCCCATCCTGTTAAAATATTCAATGAACATAGTAACATGAAATGGAATCCTCCGCAGATAAAAAACATTTTATATCTCTATAAAGTTGATTCTATTATAAAATACCTTTTTATAGAAGATGATGGTGAATATGACAATGAGTTCCCATTCCATTATCGGAATGAAATTTTGTTATTGGAAGATGAAGGGGTTGACGAAGTTGTGGTGAAATGTATCTCGATACTTTATTCACATCCTGATAGAGATCTAATATACTGCATAGAAAAAAATAAATTCCCTCCAATGAACACAATGGAAACACCAAGCAATACAAGTATCATTCATGGATCGTTCATGTATGATCAGGTTGAACGAACGATTGAAAAATTTCTATATGTCTGATCAATGACTATGTCTATCAAGGAATTCTTTACCCAATATATTGGTGAAATGAATTCTCTAATGTTTTTATTAGGGATGGAATCCACTAGACTATATAGTATCCAAATATATTCCTCAAATCAAGGTGAATCCTCAATCAAAGAGGCATGGGTACTTTTCGTATATGTATGAAAATTTGAAACACATTTTCATCATTACATTCCTCAATTAAATAATCAATTACAGAAATTATGAAAATGAAATTTAGGATGTACATAATTAGTAATACTATTCCCAGAATATTTTAATGTCTAGGTCTCTAGCGTTGATATATATCTCACATTGACTAGCCTTATTGATTAGCATACTATTATCTACTTTATAGATATTGATTGATAGAAATCCATAAAATGAAACATCATCACCATGTGTATATATTGAAATCCATATATCACTTACGTTTATTTAGATCTCAATGATTGTGTTTATAGAATCTATCTGTTACTAATTTACATGATCTGATGATTGTTCAATATTGAAGCTGATTTGTCTCCCCCCACATAGACTATCAAAAGGATTAAAAAGGGCCAATAAATATTCATGGATGAAACATGATTATATCTATATAATAGGATGATTAATATGATTCCATATTAATAGTTTTCATTTTGGATATCAAATTCAATTTCCTCTTAGTTATATTATGACAGCATTCCCATGCATTTCTTTCTTCATCCTAACACTAATATCTTAAGTACTCAATGGGAGGATATGCAAGAGTGATGTAAGGTGAGGGTTCCCCTTTAAATCCCACATATCTCAACATATAGATGTAGTATTGAACCAAAGCGAATGACTGTAGCCTTTGAATAATAATGATATTTTTATCAACATGAACAATTATTTTGAAATGCCACATGGAAATCCATTTCAAAAACTTGGTGAATTTTATATATTTCACATAAAAAATAAAAAAATAAGTCCACATCAAATAAATCACCTAGTTATAAAAACCCTAAATATGTGAATTAAAAATTTGGTAAACATTCTATCTTTGGTTGGACTATATAATGTTCCCATGAAATAGACACCTATAGTAGAGAAAAATAATGGCATTCCATATATGAAAATCAATATCATTCCTCATATCTCTAAATAAATGTTGTTCATATTGATCTATATCTTCAATAAATATTACAAATATTCCTCAATGATGTTATTATTAATAATAGGAGATAAGGGAATAATCAAGTTTTCAACACAGTTTCATTTTCCCACATGATATCTATCAAAATAAACGAATCAAGTTCGGAGAAAGAAATGAGGGATCATGAACATAATGTTGATTACAAAGATGAATACTCTTCATTTATTTCTCAGGGATACATGAAGATCCATAAATAATCATAGGGATCCCAAAATGACCCCTCATCGATGGAAGATACTAAAAATTCCCCAATATAGTATCTTGACTATCAGTATGTTGGAACCTCCACTACCCCTAATGATTGTAGAAAATAATTGGAGTATATCCAAAATTCATCAAATGATGATACCCATATATTTGAACCATTAATGTCAATATATGAATCATTATCATTAATAGATGTTAAAAATTCCCCCATTTTTTCTTATGGCCCCAATCACATTCTTCCATTTCCATTTTTCACTAAAATTGAAGCAAAAGAAGAAGATATAGAAGAGGTAGAAGATTATATACAATTCTCCACTACATTTGAGGACTTAATCTCAACCATTAATGATTATAGTAGTGGATATAGGAATAATGGATGGTACATAAATTACCTAGATTAGTATTTATATTTTTCTAGTAGAAAAACCGAAATACCATTTCTTCCTAAATATGTTTCTGGATTCCTTCACATTGACTTATACATACATTCCTCGAATCATTCTTTCCATGGAAAACAACTATTTTTGTGGAAATAATGATTGCCATTACTGCATGTAGAAAATATTAGAATTTATTTTAATGATGATGTAATGGTGGAATAAGATATTTTAAATATCATAATTTCCAACTTCATCTTATAGGTTCAGCACCCAAAATGGCCATCCAAAATGTATCCCCATAAACAATTGGCATATCATAGATTTCATACACATCAGGAGTATCAATTTGTATTTCATAAAATATTAATTTCCAATTCAAAACATATAACTTTTGGTTATTTAAATATTCATCCTCTATGACCACTCTATAATGACCTAACACACCGGGGGGGCACATGGATGGGGAATGTCCGTACACTATAACCTCAATACCACATATAATAATAATTTGGTTGGAAACAAGTTCCAAGATGGAATAATATATAATTGGATTTTTTCTCCCCATGTACCATTACACAAACACCAACCCATATGTCTCTATGTAATAGTGAATAGGAGTAATAAATTGAATGTAACAGCTAGAGTAAAAAACTAGTGAAATAACCTCTAGGTAATTCATTGGAGTAAAAAATAGAAATCATAAATGTAATGTGGGAAATAAAAAATCACCCATAAATAAAGTCCCAAATAGAAATTAAATTGAAATAAAGAATCCTAAAATAGAATGAATTCTGTTTTTCATGAGTTGCCATAGTATGTAGTTAATACACCTAAGTATTACTATGATCTATATAAATCACCATCAATTTATATTTTTTCTATGTAAGACATTAGACATATGGGAATACCAATGTAAGGTTTTGTAAATAAATACTCAAGATGAAACACCAATAAATAAAAGTGAAAAATATTTGAAAAAATATCCCTCTCATCCAAAACAAATTGGTAAATAAAACCCAAAAAATACACATTTATATACTAATAGTGAATCCTATTTAAGAGATAAATGAGATATATATCTCACCACCTAGGAAATGTTGATGATAGTTACTAAATATCTTAAAGTCCACCATTGATTCCTAGTGTCAAATTAAACCTCACCAAAATCTATGTGGAGGGTCCATCTCCTCGCAACATCACTCTATAGGTGAGGTATCCTTTCGTAGTAAAGGAAAAACACCTCCCCAAACATAGAATATGGTGGATAATCTCTCCATTGATATAGAAACATATCAATGAACATGGGAGTAGAGTCTATACTTGTATAAAGAGTATCAGGAATCCGATCCCTGCAGAGATAGGGGAGTACCTTCCACATGGATGGAGTAACCACACCATACATAAGGGAGTATGGTCTCAACATGAAATATATCTGATATCCATTCATAATAAATTTAATCATAAATAATTACATGAAGAAGTTTTGTGATCTTAACATCTCTCATTATATTTGAAAATATAAATTTAAGGCTATAATTATGATATATTTTGAATAAAAATCTCCAGATACGCTACTTGTTGGCCAAAATCTCTGTCCAAACTAAGGAAATATGAGAGGTATTCCATTCTCAAAGAGATAAAAGGTGTTTATTAGGGGTTACAAAACATTTGACCTCAACCCATCTCCTACTCTTTTCCTCCTGATATTCATCTTCGAAATTTATGTATCTATTTGTGGAATTCAATATGGGGTACAAGGCATATTTGACCACTTGAGGGCCTTGTCGTGCATCCCATTCATTTAGCAGGTATTACTACCCATTCCAATGTACTTGTTTAAAAAAACATTCTATCCACACATGGATCTAGGAATGGGTGGATATGACATGTCATGGACACATGGGAAGGGTTACGTTGAAATTTTTCCCATCTACATTGCATGAGATACATTACTTTTCAAAAACAGTAGAACCAGTGCTAGAGGACTACATGGTTAGATTTCCAAAAGATTACATGAATCATAGATGATTTTTCATTGAAATGTAATTAAAAATCTGGAATCATAGAAAATCCTCATGTTTTGAGAAACCCACCATTTGACCACCTAAAATGGGTGAGGGACACCGAGGAACATCTCTCTTCAACCACTATTGACTGGAAATAAAAAATCAATTAACTATCAAACATGTCTATAGGCTCTCATCCAGGATAATTGTTTCACTTAATGGGGGAGGGAGTGAATCGGTGATACGTTATTCCATTACATTTTCTTTATAATTGAACTAACCTTTTCCTCCTGTTAAATCATCAATTCCATGCTAAAAAAATTCAAACACACATCAATAGGAAAACACGAATTCAAAAGGATCACTATTAAATATTAATATCTACATCCATGGTATGGTTAGGAGAAAATCCAATACCACATTAGCCACTAGAAAAAATTCATGGATTACAATGAGTAGGATATACCCTTTCACTCGTGCAATACATTTAAAACAATCCAAAAGTATTTGTGCACCCTCTTAGAATAAAAAGGGTAATACAATGTTTCTGTAACAAATCATGTTACTTGTAATTTTTTAAAATTTCACAAATTTATTCCTTCAAAAAAAGTTATTAAATTTCATAACCCGAATATAGTAGGAACATCCTGTACATTTTTATTGAAATATCAGTATAATTTCCCAATACATTTTTTCCAGTCTGATTAATCTGAGTACGATTCTCCCCGATATGTTTCTTCAAGGTATGATTCTTCCTCTTAGAATTCTGCACATTATAAAATACATGACATTTGTAGAAAAAGGTAGAGATGAATCTCCACCACATCAATTACGATTATAGATAACTTAGTATGACTCTCCTAGTATGATTCTTCATCAGCCTAGAAATATTAGTACAAAAGTCCCAAATTAGATCATCTTTCCCGATAAGTTGTTTAACTGAATTCGATTGACAATACGAATGTGGTAACAATAATAGTATGATAATAAAATATTATGATGATCACATGAATACAACGTTGTGATTTTCCTCTTCTACTTCACTTCTCCTTCGAAACTTCTTCAATACAAGTGAATATGGAAATTTCTACTTCTTTCTAAAACTCAAAGCGTCTTTCTCTATTGCGGTGAAAAGTACATCGATCAGAAAAAGTGCATTGTACACTTTATACTTTATAGGTCACCCATGAATGTTTTAGTGGGAATAAGAAAATATTTCTTGAATAATAAAATTCACTCAATTTTCAATTTCCCCTAAAACATCGGGTGCATTTTGACTTTTTCATCACTTCTAAATGATTTTTCATTCTTATTCTAATCATCATCACAAACTATTATTTTTAATCCTGAGACTGGTTTGAATTTATGAATCTGATTTTCTGAATCCAATTTAATAAAAATAAATATGTGTAACAATTTAATGTGAGTATATGATTATACGGATACAACTCTGAATACTGAATACAACTATTCATTTCAATGTCATGCACCCCCTAGAGAGAACATTCATAAATCTCCTTCATTTTTTTCTCTCAAGCCACATTAACATCTTCAAATTTTCTATTGACCCACTTGATTTATCAAAAAAAATAAAATAATTTCAAATGGTTTTCTTCATTGTTGATTATATTCTTTTTTTTCTTTGAATTAAATGGTCTAAAACACTTTTTCTTATGATTATGATGGAATAATAAATCTCAACAGCAATTTATTAATTTTATGAATATGAATCCAAATAAATACATCCATTTATTTTTCAATAAAAATCATTTCCATGACTTTGAAAATGTATGAGGATCAGTTGTTATAGTTCCTATCATAAAATTGAATGTATTCCAATATTCCAATCCTATAGAAACCTATTTTATTCCTTCTCGGACAAAGTATGAGGTTCATGAGTATGATGATTCTATGTATGATTTTCCTGGATACGATAATGAAGAAAATTTTGAGGATTATTATTTTAGATACAATTATCCTAGGAATAATCTTTTGATTATGATTCCCAACATCCTTTTCTTCTTAGATTACAATCGACTAGATTTATCTTCACTCCACCTTGATTTCAACAAGACTGCATCATTAATTATCCAATTAGCATTTGATTTACGAAATATAAATCAGAAAATAATCATCACATTATATTTTATCAAAGTCATACAGACTCTAATATGATCACTTATTTTATACTAGATCTACAGTAAATCCGATGAATATTTACATCAAGCAAGATACATTTTCCATGCAACACTTTATTTTAGGATTGATTGTGAATCCAATTATGGTCAATTCATTATTATGAACTTCTACCACTCCAGAACCATGGTTGACTCTAATGAATTTGAAATCAATTATCCATGATTTTTTCATATATCGCCTTTATCATCATAATTTGTTTCATTAACATCCTGATCAAATGATAAAAAATACAACGAAAACACATCTTTTTCCTTACAGTTCCATCACTACTCCAATCAACATTTGAGGTCCCAAAAGTCAAATTAATCTTTTTAATACTATGATCCAAACTCAATACATTCCCATGTATCCAAACTATCCATCATTCTCAGTACCTCCACGCATCCAAAGGATTGATCATTATATAATACAACCCGATAAGTCCGGCTATAACCCCAAAAGACAATAGTGAAGAATATGAAAAAAAAATTGGGGGGGGGATAATATGAATAAAGGCATAAATAATTGTATAAAGAGATCTTGTATAGTTATCACATAGATAAGAATAAAGGGATTTCATGGAATATCAAAATTTAAAACCATTTAATCAATTTAAATCCAAAAGGGGCTTGTGATATGAATAATATTTCATCGATTAAGAAGAAAATAATAAACCCATTATTTTCCAATGAAATCAAGGGATATAATCCCTAATATAACAATCCCTTCCACATTTTTGGATCAATTGTTTGTGACTTCTGTGTTCACCAATGATGTGGGGATCCTGATACATTTTATACCTATTAAACCACCTTGATCTGATATTTTGATGTTCACTGATGTTATCCACTAAAAAAATAAAAAGTGTATATTACATGAAGAGCTCCCTATATTAGTGTTTAACACTGTTGAATTTTATAATCATCTAAGAATAGATGTAATCCTTTCCAAGGAGAATTTAAAATAATATAAGAATAAATATTTAACATATTTATTTTATTTAAACACTTTTCCAATGACGAACTTAACAAAAAATGTGGCACTGACCAATCTTATGTAGCATAAATAGTAAACTCTATGTTCCAGATTCATCCATGTTCATGGATTTCAAATCTGATAAACCATTCTAGATATATTACTTTAATCCTAAAAAATTAGTTTCATGATATTAATATATTTTTTAACCCAAAATATCAATTATAAGATCCCTAATCCTCAGAATCTAATTATATCTTAGAAACATGCCCTGAAAATATTCATTAATAAATTTAAAATTCATAGACGGAGTCACATGGGTCACTAGATCTCCCCTCCATCATGGATTTTTCACAAAAATTGTACATTAACCAAAAAATGTTGGGGATACTAATTTTTTGTCTGATCCACTTTCTCCATGGATCTCTCATGAACAATCTTGTACTTCCATAACACATGAACCAATGAAATGCTCCACACATACCAAATCCTCTCTTTTTGAAACATTCTCTCTACCATTTCCTCTTAAAGGGTTAAACCATCAATGATTTTCTTCATTACCTTGTCAATAATATGTGTAAGATCAGGTATGTATCTCCTCAACTCTGAAACATTGAATATTTCATGCACGTAGTCCTACTATGGGGGCATGGATAAGCGGTAAGAAACATTTCCATCATTCTCTAGGATCCCAAACGACTTGATAAGAAAAGGATAGCTTGCTTCTCTGGAATATATCTAGAATCATCAACTTGGGGAAACTATTATGAAGACATTGTCTCCCTACTCAAAATCTAATGTTTTGTAAGATCAATCTACACATGATTTCTCTCATCTTGGGTATATTCTTATACTCCAAAGGGTTGCAAAAAATTCTCTATTATTTCAAGTACCATCTATGGCCCAACTATAGTTATCTCAAGAATCAAAATCTAGTATAGTTTTGATATCTTGGGTCTCACATACAAGTCCATGATAGGTTTCATGTTGATTGATGAGTGGTATATATTATTATAAGAAAAACCTTCTAATGGAATGTGATCCTCCCTTATCTAGATTAAGTATAAAACATAATCCATCAACATATCCTCTTACACTAGGATAGTGTGAAAGGTCTACCCATCCATATAGGGATGAAATGTTGTACTCATTTGCAACTGGGTCCCAAATTCCTCATATAGTACTATTCAGAAAGATGACATGAACCAAACATCAAAGTTGAAGAAAATCATTTAGGGTACTCCGTGATGTTGAATGATATATTGTACATAAAACTACCTAGAATCGGCACTAAAATTCCCTAAATTATGGCATGAATGTTTTTCAAATTGATAAGTCAGTTAACTATTACCCAGATAGAATCGTGGCCTCTTAGTACCTCAAGAATCACCAAGACAAATTCCTTGGATATTTTATCCCATTTCAACTATAGAGTCTTAATATGATGTACTAAACATAATAAAAATTGTTGTTCATCATTTTCCAACTAACATGTCCAACACTGAGAGACATGATCAGCTACTCTCCCCCTCATGTGTAACCACCCAAACTGTCACTGAGGATTCTTATTCATCTTTTCACAATAGAATATATATTCAAATAGGATGTCTGAAACTCCCTAATCATCTCACATAATGACTAGAACCACCATCTATCCTTCAAAATTATTATGTGAAAAAATTTATCATGGAATCCTTATTTGGAAACCCCAAAGGGTATCCTATCATGAAGAACCATTGACTTTATTTCTAAAAAATAGGCCTCACTGACATTTTATGGATGAATATGTGTCAAAAAAATAAATTGATTAAAAGTGGAACCCCTCCCATATACTATGGTATGCTATAATGAATCCAAATACATAGACATCTCCTCTTCCATCCTTGAACATGACTTTCTTTTAAGGAAATCTTTCAACACATTTCCAATCCTATGAGTATAAACATTTAAAAATACATAGTATTAAAGGAAATACTATCAGTTCATATGACTCAGATTAATATTTTTCTTTTTAGAATATTTACTTAAGACTCTGATGGTATGAGCAAAAAACAATGTGATGTCCTAGAAGATAGTTCTCCCACATCATCACATTGAATACTAATACATCCAAATCTATGTCATGAATCATGTTAGTCCTCTCATGGTGTATCAACTACCTCAACCCATAAGTAACCACTACATTCCTCTATATAAACACAAAACCAATCAACACTTTAGAGGTTTTAAAAACACAACTTAATCCATTCAATCCTCTAGTAGTCTAAACCTAAGAGAACAAGTTAAACTCTGAATCAACTATTCAAACGCTCCATGCCACATAGTCTAGATTAATGGGTTCCCTTTCCAAATAAATGTGGATATGGATATTGCTACTCAATAAAAGCTGGTATGAACCTCCACTAAAACCCTATAAAGATTTGAAAACTATACACCTCAAAAATTCACTTGGGTGGATCCCAAGAAATTAGTCCATAAATATTCACCATTCCAAAACTACATTCTGATCTAAAATGAAATATTTTATAATTTTAAACTTGTATATCCAAAAAAATATCCTCAAGAGTATTCCATAATTGTAGTTCTTTCAGATTAAATCTAAGAAGATCCTTAGATTCTCTATATTGCAAAAAATTGATGCATAGTAAATAAGAATGTTATCAATTATAAAACCCAAAAATTGGTCCTTGAATACCTAGAATATTGAATTAAAAAAAACATAAACTTAGTGGTGGGATTCATCATAATGAAAGGAATCACCAGGGAATCATAATGTCTATAAATAAATTGTAATTCCATATATGAAATATATGCATCGCAAGCCCACAAATGGTGGTAGTGGACTTGATATCAATCTTTGAGAACCAACTCTCTCCTTATAACTGATTTATTTTTTCATCAATTCCATTTAAGGGGTACTTATTCTTTTTCATCACCGGGATTAGGTGACAATAATAAAAAAATGCTTCAATCTCCCATTCACATTTCTCATGAACAAAAATAATTCTTCCCATGGGGATATACAAGGTTGGATGAATTCATTCTCTCAATGGTCCTCAAATAGGAACCGTATCTCCTACAGCTCAACATGGTCCATTTAATATGAGGCTAATAATATCATCTTTGTCAAGGGATACATGTGAATATAGAAGTTTATCTCTCATCATGAGGTTACATCCATCACAACCTTTGGTAGAATTTACATATAGTCCTCCTATACTAATAAAATTTATATTCCTAAAGAACATTTTTACCAAATGATAGACTCACCAATAGATGAGTGATGGTTTGTACCCACCCGCTCACATGACCCACTCACTCAACCATAAGATCTCTATCATTGATAAATGGGAATGTCATATTATTCATTCATATTCATCTAATACCCATCTGATGATTGTCTATATTGGCCTAAAACATGAATAGATAATTCATTCTGATGATGAGATTATATGTTTTTATCAGGATGATAAGGTGGCCCCTTTTGAAACTATATCCCGGAAGAGATATCTCTCACTATCGGCAGACCGGTGATATCGAATAATTATTCCCTGAAGTGTCTTTAGTCAATATTTGTAGGGATAAAGTCTCAATTGGATTCTATGTATCACCTAAAATAAATAATAATATGATGTAATGACTCAAACGTGATTTTACTAGAAATATGTAATGTGTATAATAACCATAGATCATATTATGTGTTGTATCATCTATAACATAATCATTGAACTCCATGGGCTACAACATCCCACAACCCCAGCCACCAGAACTCTAATCCTAAAATGGGGAACCTGGTAATGGTGGTCATTGTAGCTTGTAGCATAATCATCCACCAACTTCACATTCATATTGAGTTTTTTATCACATTCTAACATAGAATCCCTTAGTGACATCTTTCCCTTGATTGGGATAACCCTAATCATAGTGTTTATTCTACCATAGAGGTTATTTCATCGACTGACTAGGATGATTAGTGCAGTAGGTGAGGAAATCACAAAAAAAATCCGTTCCCTTATTATGAATAACATCACCCCTCACTTGGCAGACTAGTCACTTCATGTGATCACTGAGTTGCATTCCCACATGTTTGAGTCCACACTTGGGTACGCCAACAATTTCAAGACCATGACATCTATCCCCAGCCATCCTCTTAAGAAGTCATTACTTTTGATGTCCAATACCAACATTTGTTTCTCAACATCTCTCTAAAAAGAATATTTCCTTTATCTAATATTTCTCTAGAACCCCTTCAAAAGTATAATGATTCAAGGAAACCATGATAACTCAGACGTCCCTATTGTGGCCCAAATCAAACTATCATTCCGTAAAGAATCGATATTATACCATGTAATGGCAGTATCATATAAGGCCATATATCTTTATAGTAAACTATATAACTATCAAACTACCTTCATGTATCAATAAATTATCCTCAATAAAATCTTCCACAATAATTAGGGGTAATACTCCTCAAGCAACTGATAATAGAAGTATTTCCATGAGGGAATCATATCATCATTGGTATTCATAAAAATACTCCAATATCACTAATATCCGCCCTGGAAAATTATATCTTCCATTTTAAACATCTAATAAAATACAGTATAAACCCTTCCAAATACTCAAAACATCAACTCCTACTAGTCATATACATCCAAAGTATTTTATTCCCATAGAATCATAGTGGACTCTAGGTTTGGAACTGACATTTCAAGCTCACCTTATGTGAATTATAATCCTTCCCTAATGGTACTAACATATACTCATTGGGAGGGTGTTCGTATACCTACTAAACAAGAGGGAATTCTTCATTATATGGCCCATGAACTGATGTCTCATTTCTCATCAAATCTGCATCCTGATCCAGAATTAGTAAAATGGATGGTTTTCATCGATGTGGAATCTTGAAAGTGGTTTTGATGTATAATAGTAAGATGTGAATATATATATATATATATAATATGAATAAATAATGACATTAATATGTCTCAATCTTATATTATCCATGAACCATTGTTCAAAATACCAATTTCTCAATATTTTTATTCAACAAGTAGGTAGTTAGATTCATAGTGTATAGATACATCCACCATTACTCCAACATTGGGTTCTCTATCCTGAAATCCACACTCGACACACTTTTACACCATTTCCCTATGTGTCATCCAATTCTCCTATGGGTAATACTTTAAACACCATCCAATGAAATTAACTCCTCTAATACCATTATATAACCTCCCAACCCACCCAGGATTGATTTCCAATAGATGGTTGAGCCAATAAAATAACAATCCCAACTCTAATAGGGATTGGGTGGTAGAAAAGTGTAGTGAAAGAATAAATAAAATGGGATGTTATTTACCAATGTACCCTTAAACATGATCCCATTTGTCTCTATCCAACAATGAAAATGGATAATAAAAATATTTTAATATTTTTAGTAAATCGTTCATATATTTTCCTCTATGGAATAAATCATATGATGATTGTATATAACCAAAATTAAAAGACAAAAAATACACGCACATCCTGAAATGATGCATCAATATGAAAAAAACCAGAAATAATGAATGTTGTGATAGTAATATCTTGATCTCTATGACTAACCACCATACATAGTCCATGAAATAAGGTATCCCTATACTCCACAGTAATCACCATGGATCTATCAGTCATCATTATAAGACACATAATGTTAAAGAAAATCCCATCCAGCGTTGTGTATATAAATATCCAGTAAGATTGCATAAAAATAGAAAGGGAGTGATAGATGGAGGAAACTATAGTCAACTAAACAAAAAGAAATAGGGAAACACAACCCAACATATAAATTGGAATATGCTGACAATGAAACAAATATTAGAGTTAAATGGGTAATATTTATTATAGCCCAACTCAAGTTGATACGAATGACTACAAAACCAAAAGCCCATCATTGATTCCCAACATCAATCACCGTCAACAAAATTTGTGTAAACATCCCCACTTATTTCTATAACACTATAAAGTTAGGGAAACCATGCTCCAGGGAGGTCCATAATCCTATTCAATCTAGATTAAAGGGTAGTACCCATCTATAGATAGAGAACTCATTCAATGAATACGGTAGTACCATCACTAACTATAAAAACAGTATGGGGTACCCACATCCTAGTGTGATTGTAGAGTGTCACAACCATGTATAGAGGAACCATTCCCATTGTAGGAAAGTATCACCTCTAACTAAAATCTGATTGATGGTCCTAATGATCACTTCTATTTTTGATCATCTCCTGAGGAATTTTCCAACACATAAAATCTCACATAAAATCTCAAATTCCTCCATGATGGACACAATCATGTTCAATGTGGAAAACATTCAAGATACAAAACATGCATACCATAATTTGAGTCCAAACAAATGAGATACAAGAGGTAAAATATTTCAGAATGTTTAAATGACATGTATGGGGTTCATTCATCATATGAATTCACACCATTACATGGTATTGGCCTCCAAGGGAATGGAAAAATAATCCATGTATCTCTAGACTATGTTCCATTTTAGGTATATGTCATTTGTGACAACTCGATAACAAGGACATAAAAAACATTTGATGCCCAGGATATCCTTCTTATGTTGATGTTCATGGGTACACGGAATGACCACAATCACAAAGGCCTATGCATCTATCTCTAGCGCTAGAATTGGCCACATAGGTTGGGTTACACAATGTGTGAGCCCACCAATAAAACATGTGATACTTAACTACCCCAAAAACTCTAGATCTAAAGCCATGGGACTAGAAATTGAATATTCTACTAGGATACATACCATGTAGTCATATAATTCATTTAAAATGTTGAATTCCAAACGTATCTCCCCTGAACATTCTTATAAAAAACCAACCATTTAACCACTTAAAATCAGTGGGGGTCACTAGAGAACATCAATAATTGAACAATGATGCTATGAAATTGGACATACAACACACCACCCATCACCATTTGTGGTCTCAAAATCCTAGGACATTTCACTAAACTACAAAACATCTCAATCAATCCATATGGTGAAAAATTATCCATCATTCTCATCAATTTTAGACATTCCTGGATTTATTCATGCACAAATACAAGCTGAAAAGTTGATCCATGGTCATAAGGGTAGACAGAGAATAACATGATGCCAAATTCGGGGAATAGTATAAGAAAAAAAGAGTATGTCATTAGTTATAGATATATTTTTCAATACTCAAATAGTTTAGGATCAAGTGATTTGGAAAATATGTCATAATATAAATTGATTTTGAAAATGGGATTATGTGAAGATATATATTATTCTAATAAAGAAGAAGATATATAATCCATGCTTTCATAATGAAATCCTGTGAGATAATCCATAAAATAGTGTTCCTGATAGTATTTTTGTTTTTATCATTAGTGTAGAAATTTTTGTCAAATGATGTGTGAATCCCACTACATTTTCATCATGCCAATAAAACTGTATACAATCTCTTGTCAACCTATGATGTTATATGCTACTAAAAAATGTCGAATCCCCTCCACCAAGATCATTTAGAGTTATGTCACGAACCAACCCACATTAACCCTAAACTGATCACCCAAGCTGGTCTACGACATGACCTGAGAGGCGTTCCCGATCCTCCTGGGCTGGCGACAAGTGACAGGGCATCAATAATGGACAATTGGGAATGATTTTTCCCTGTGAAAATAAATAAAGGATTGGAAAATTAGAATAATGTGAAGTAAATAAACAACATGAAAAGAATGAATGGCCAACAACAACAAACTAACCTTCCCATGACGAAAACTCCTCATGACTCCAAGAGACACTCACCAATCCACAACCAACTCTCACCCACAATGATAATTCTAGAGTTAACCTACAACATAACTAAAAATAGGAATACATTGCAGGCGTGAGTATTATAACTCAGTAGACCTTACAAAAAAACTATTCCTATTGCACTACCTTTATAGAAAGAATTTAATAATTCCAAGCATGAACTAAATTATATAAAATATGGTTTTCTACACACACATTCATTTCTAAAACATGTAACCATATAATGCCCTTTTTAATTTAAAAAAATGATCAATGATTCAATGAAATAGGTGCATTTAATTTTAAAACATTCTTGTAAACAATTTATAAATCCCAATTTTAGTTATTAGTCAAAAGGAAAACCACACATAACACAGAACACACGCTAAGAGAAATTGAAATATAGTGGCACACAAGGGGACATCAACCGAACTAGACCACTCAATCATCCACCACACACAAATAAACACTAAAGAGAACATGGGTCGAACAAACGAGATCATGAACAATCCAGAATATACTATACATGTGACTCATCCTGATGGCATCCCCTAATCAATGACGTCCTAACACCCAAACGCCTGATGTTTCCCTACATGGCCTAACCGAGGGGCCCAATCCCCTAGCTATAATTCCCCAACCCAAGTTACCCAGAGTCGGTGCATTATTTTAATACATTGGCATGATTACAAGGAATCAAGTACTGAAGGACCGATTGGTTTAGCAGTCTTGGATAATAGATTACATACATTAATGATACATTACACTTTATAACATACAACACAACATAAGTAATCCTTTATGAACTCCAATATTCCCTTAGCATAACCCATCATATCAATCAAAATGCACTTCTTGGAATCCTGGGAAAAATAAAACATAGAAAGGGGTGAGCTCAAACGCTCAGTAAGGGTATGAAATACAGCGGAAGATATCATATATATTAAGCATGGTGAATAATTTAAACCAATTCCTTTACCAATAATAAACATGATTAATTTTATTGCAGGAATATGATCTGAGTAAATAATGCCATAATAAAACAAAATCATGGTTATTATACTAGTCAAATGACCACATGAACCATCAATTTTATTTTCATAATGAGGGAATTTATAATGCCAGACACTCTAAAACATTTTTTCATGGCATCAACCAAGACATCTAAAATGATTAAGGCCTCAGCAAAAACCATATATCAAATTGGGAAAGGGACTCATCCAATTCCACGTCTCGTTGTCTCATGAGACCTACCGATTCATCGAGGAGCTATAGCGGGCTCCACCCGTCACTTACTATGTCCAATACATTCCCCATATGAAAAGGATAAAACATAACATAAACATTCGTATTAAAACTAGCATACGAAATGTAAATACATTAACCATAAACCATGAATATAACATCCACTGTCAAACATATCATAACTCATTCAATACAATATGGAATATTTTATTATAATAAATCAACATCAATCAAAAATAATATCCAGTAAAGGATGCCAACATAGTTGAAAATGATGAGTAAAACTTTTTGAGAGAAATATATTTTTTGTAAAATCATTTAAAAGACACATATTTATAAAGGAAGAAATTTAAAAGATATTTTTGAATCAATGTCTCCCATACCACTTTGATACTTTTGAAAATAATTATCATTTCACAACATTCATGTCAATATAAATAAATCCTTAAAATCATTTTGAAAACCTGGACATTAATTAAAAATATTTAGAAAGATAAATCTTTAAAACATTTAAAATTATGATCTTGATAAAGTGTACCTTTCAAAAATTCTCAAAATATTCATTTTAAAATCATTTTTATGAAAAATGGACATGGATGATAAAAATGTTGCAGTAAATCGTAACACATAAACAATCTTGGATAATAATGAGATTGAGGAATTAACCCTTACCAATTTGATAACTTACAAAAAATACACCCCATGAAAGAAGTATCACAAATTGAATATGTAAATACACAAAAATTAAATTGTATTACACAATTAATACAATTATCGGCAATACATACACCACACAGAAGGTAATAGTGGCAATATGGCATGAATCTCATGGGAATAAGGAGTTAGATGAAAACCCATTACCTATTACTTTTCCTTGGTTCAGGGTAGTTTAACCTCCTGTATAATAGTGAAATAATTTTTATTCAATTATAAAAGAATAATATACGTTAATATGATATCATATATGATCTTTTAACATTTCATTGTTAATAATATCTTATTATTATCGTCGTTTCGGGTGTTAACTTACTCATTTTAATTTATATGTTTTGTTACATAAGCCATTTTTGTTATGGATAGGTTGTGTCTTATTCATATCCAGAATGATATCAAGTCCTTAAAAATTATTTTTAATCATAAACTTATAATTATACTTGAATGTATATGATGGGGAATGAATCTCATCGGGTTCGTGGAGACGGTAGTTCGTACGTACGCACGAACGCTATTGCCATTTCATTTTTCATTTTAAAAGGAATCAAAAACAAATGATACATAGGTATATTATTATTACAGTATAATATAATATCTTATATTTGTTACTTATGTTCTTTAATACCATTCTTTATACGTTCAATGTATGGAATGAACGAGTCATATCACTTTGAGGGGGCGGTAGTCCGCACTTCCTCAAATAAAATTATCATATATATATATACAACATGAAACGAATAATGGTATGCTATAAAATGGAATTACCGAAGCTTATAAATAAAATAAAAATCATAAATATCATATTTAATTATAGTGACATCATAATGGAAACCATGAGAGGTGGTAGGAGATAATTCGACAATCATCGTTTCGTGAGGTGTTTGGTTGCCATCCATAGAAACATTATGTTCTTCACCCATTAGGTGGAGGTGTGTGTCAGTGTACTTTGAATACTTCTCATAACAATATACTAGTATATTTATGATACTGTTTTTGTTACAAAGGAAAATAATAAGAATAGTTTAGGGGTTGGAGAAGTAAAATAAAAGAAAAGAAGCTAAGAGAAATTGTTACTTTTAATTTGGTTAACTCTCTTTGGTTTTAACCAAAAAGGATTCTTGAAGTGACTTATGCCTAAGTTAAGGCTTCTATGAGGAGGATAGGGATGTAGGAAGCTTAATTGGGCAGAGTATGGATGATCCAAAAGGTTTGAGAGTGTATGGAATTGGTTAGAAGTGGTGTCCTTTTATAAGGGGGTGGAGGGGCTCTTTTGAAAAAACTTATAGTATTATTTTATAATAAATTCATATTCAGTTTATAATGGATCCAACCTGGATTATTTAAATTATAATGTGTGGATGGGTCTAAAACCACTAAACCAGTAGGTTTTAGACAAGTTTGTGTCACTATTCTACCCTTATATTTTAGATTTAACTCTTAGTTAAATTGTTTGACATTTACCATGTCTCTTTGTATATTTATATTATATGGTTAAAATAACTTACTATAAACTTCCAAGAGAACCCCAAGTGGTTAATTAATGTCATTAATATCATAATATATGTCCTTTGGCCAAACCTTAGATATTTATGAATATTATATCAATTAATAATATAATATTTTAAAAAAAACTCATTTATGTCAATTTTGACACTATTTAATAATTTTTTTTTAAGTCTTAATAAATTTATTAATTCGAACCAAATTCATTTAATCAATACTAACATGTTATATTAACCAATTAAATTGGTGTAATTAATTAAAAGTCTCAAATTATATTTATTTGGGTATTTATAATAACAATTATTTAAATATCTCACTAATAAAGTAATTACTGCATCATCATTGTGTCATAAATATATTAAATTATTAATTTCTAAAAATTATAAATAAAATCACATTATGTAGGAAATCATTTTACCATTCTAATTAATATTTATAATCTAATTTACCATATGTATAAACCTATATTAAAATTTTTTTAGTTATTAAACTTTGATTTTAACTCTTTTAACTCTTCTTTGAATTAAATAATAATAAATGTCCTAATCTAATAAAAGTGGACCAAAGAGGTTAATATTATATTATTGGATCATTATTATATCTTCCAATGATGATCGATGCATATTAAACGTCATGTCAAGTAAATAATATGCAATACATGACTGGTCATATCATTGAAGACAATGAGATCATACTCATTCACTTTTTATCATGTTATGTCCAAGGACTCATTTTCTTAAAAACATGTATACAATTGAACACTTGAACCAATCCCCTCTATGAGTTTTCCATACAAAATATCAATAATATCTAGTTAATATACATACTTTGAGTTATTTCAAGAAGCCTATTCAAACTAACACTAATGATCATGGTCTCTAGAATATAAGAAGCCTCACATAAGTCCTTCATTGAGAATCATTTGTTTATCTAGTCCTTAACTGAATATAAAAATATTATGTCTTTTCCAATAAGTAATATTTCATCATAAAATACTACTATTATTATGACCACATTTACAATGATACTATTTTACACAAAAGCCTCATATTCACAATTAATGAAACAAAATTCTCATATGGCATCATCAAATAAAATGTTCCATGACATAAATAGTATCTATAACCAATTAAATGATTTTTTTCATCTTGAAGGTCCTTTTGGCATCACCTTGAGTCAAAAACCATTTTTGTGGTGTCATATAGACTTTTTCATGATGTTTCCCATTATGGAAGGTTTTTCTAACATCTATCTTCCAAATTTCAAAGTCATTGTAAAAACTATATCATATAGAATTTAAATGGATATAAAATTGAAATTTGTGAAAAGTATTCATTGTAGTCAGTTACATTATATTGATTAAACTCATTATTAACTAGACTTTTTTAAACTTATATAATTTACCTTCCATGTCTTTATTCTCTTGAATACTCATTTTCACACAATGGCCTTTAGGTCAACTAGTGCATTGTCCAAAACTGAAACATTATTTTGATACATGGAATCCAATTCATATTATACAGATTCATGAAATATTGAAAACTACGATATCTCAAATACCTCCTTGAAGGAGAGAGTTTCATCATTATCAACGAATAATGAGTCAACATCTTTGGTGACTACAAATCCATACCCCTCTAGTTCTTTAACATATCGAATGTCTTACACTGTACTTGTGTTTTAGGAACTACTTATTCCACACAGAGTTCTGAAATCATTTCCTATCCCAACTCTTCTGTATCTTGAGAATCAACTTCACCAATTATAATCAATAAATGAATATACATTCTAAGGATTTTCTCCCTCTCAAGAGAGACGTCTATTCAGGTGACTGTCATTTTTTTTCTAAGTATTTGTATAGGCATTATCCACTTATTTCATTGGGATACCTAATAAATATAAACCCCATGACCCAAGGTGCTAGCTTGTTTCCCGATGAGGCCTTAAAAAATACCTCACAACCACATGCACATGTTTATTAAAATAAAGTTTCTTTCTACTCCATTACTCAAAGGTAATTCCATCTACTAATTTAGTGGGATGTCTGATTAATGTGTATGGAATTGATTTTATGGAATATCCCCAAAATGATAATGGAATATTGTCATGACTAAACATAAACCATTAAATTTTTAATAAGTTTTAGTTCTTCCATTAACTAAAACCATTCCACCATGGTTTATATGGCGGGGTGAGTTGAGATAGAATCCTAATCTGTAGAAAAATTTCATGAAATCATGGTTATGATATTCACCAACTCAATCTGATTGAATTTTATTTATCTTATAGCCATTTTTTTTATCTACATAATTACTAAATTCATTCGATTTTTCAAAGGACTCTGACATACACCTCACTATGTAGTCATTGGAATAACTACTCAAGTCATAAATAATATTTATGGAGCATTAATACCCTCCTCTAACATCAACTAGAAATGGTCCCCACACATTAGTGTTTACCAATAATAGAATCCATGTGGTCCATTCACAATATCTATAAAATGATTTGTTTTTCATTTTTCCATGTAGAAAATCATGACATATATCAAGTGATTTTAGCTCCAAAGAGTCTAACTAACCATCTTGAAATATCATTGTCAAATGCATCACATTTACATGACCAAGATGTTTATTCCATCTCCGGGTTTTATATTAGTCATGTGAAAAATATTCATAACCAATTTACAAACCTTGGATTTCATAATTTAATACATAAAGACCATGATCTAAATATTCAATACCATAACATATGCTTTCCTAATAAAAGAAACAACTTTTCTCTCCAAATGTGAAAATAAACCATTTGTATCTGGGAATGATACACACATTAAAATTTTGGTAACATTAGGTATATAAAAACAAATATTTCAACCAAAAAATTATTTTCATTGTATTTGAGAGGTGGTAGTCACCAATATCCAAGGAAACCAGTCTCGCTATATTGTTAAATTTCATATCCTCTTCTCCTCTGAAAATCATCAAAAATTTACATGCTTCATGAATTTTGATATAGGAGAGAGCACCAAAAGATGTATCTAATTTCAAATTTGTAGATATGGAAATATTTCACTCAATAACAAACACACATTTAGATTTCCCTTGCATGTGGGTGAATTTCCTCCTCCGGTGGACTGACATTCCACAAGAATAACATACTACCTTATTTTCCTTGTCCTACATCCGGATCTTATCCTTGTTGAAATGATGGTGCTCAAGTTCATTCTACAATTTAAAATTCATGGTCCCCTTTTATGTGTTATTCCTTTTCTTATTCACCATATAGACTATGGGTTAATACTAACCCTTTTCCTTATCCAGTTAGATGGTCAATGTAAGAAGTTATGAAGGACTATTTTCATTATTTATCATATTGTAATTATTTATAATACTAGATATTGTCTTAAGAAATTATAGAAATAAGATATATGTACAAAACTCATTTGGGATTTTAATATCTAAGATGTCCAGGAATTCTATGTATCTCATAAACATGAATATATTTTGGCCATCTGGATTAGATTATATATACTATGTTGTAAACAAATAACTAAATATATTATTACCCTGTTGTCTCACCTTCTCTTGATATAGATTCTTAAGGTGAGACATCATTCTATAAATATCCATATCCCTATGTTACCTAAAATGATTAATGAACTTGGATGATATCATGAAACATTAAACATTTTTAGTATCTTCATACATTTCTCAAATATAGATATCTCTTCATCACATGCCTCATTAGTAGGTTCAAAAAGAAAATATTATTCTATCATATATAATTTCCCTTCATAGAGAAGGATGAAATGTAGGAACTACTCTATGAAATTTGTCATGGTGAAGAGGGTTTCCTTCGCAAGTATATATCACAATGATATGTTTCATTTAAATTTATTATTGTTTCTAGAAATAAGATAAAAATATTTTTAGTACTTTCACATGTAAATTTAGACTAATAAATAAATATTATTATTTTTAGTCTATCATTAATTTATCAAAACCCAGTATCACTCACCACTAGATTTGGGATATCATGTTTCATGTAAATCCTTGTGGGAAGGATCCTTTTTCACCTTCTCACTACACCAAAATAGGTTGTTCATGTAACTCGATTGGTTTTTGGAAGGAATTATAAATTATAGCTTTATTAATTCATAGTTACGTAATCTATTGAGATTAATCCCCAATCCTGATGTCTTGTAATTTGATTTCTTTACCCTTTGCCTCTAAAGTACACTTTTTCCAAATTTTACAGTCAACCCTTGATTTGAAGCATGTTACCTCAAGACAATACCTAATGTTAAAATTCCATAATATTTGAATGCAACACATCTTTTTCAAATTAAGAACATTGAACTATCATTTGATTTTAACATGAGAAATGGAATAATATACCACCATAATTATTTACGGAGTGATTTTACCCTTTTATGGGTAAATTTTTAATTATTATCTTTATCACATGCTTTTTAATGTATAATGGATTGTCATAAGTGATTAAACAGGTCTCATATAATACATACACATAAAACAATTTAAATTAGATCTATCCTTCAGAATCTCTAAATTCATTAATTATGTGACCATGACCAAACATCCATAATGATGTAACCATGAAACATGCATGAAAAAAATAACAAAAGATATTATCATGAGATCTACTAATGGTTAGTTTATTAATCAATAGATAAAGTAACGGTTGACATAGGGGAATAAATACATTGTACAAATTAATATTCATGTTACATCATTCTAAAATTTCCCCTATATATCTCATTGGATTGGTTTTTCCACAACTCAAAACATAATCAATCTCTAGTAGCGTTGGAGATTCATCCATTGAATATTCTTTTTTACTCATGCATAGGTGATGGAAATGGGCTTACATTAAAGAAACCAGGTTCTCATAGGTCCTACATAATAATAAGAGGGAAGTAATGCATGCCAAAAATTGAATTTATTATTAAATTAAAAGAATCCAATCACATAAAAGGACTAGTCTATCTCATGATCATCCATAAGCACACAACGAATTATGCACTTAAGAACACTAACACTCAATTTTTAATTGATCAAATTTAAGATAAATCTCACTTTGACCAATTAATAATTTTCTTAATTTAATCAATTATTTTATCCTAATTACTATATGATCTTTCTTTAGATTCTCATCCATTGAAATTTTAAAAAAAATTGAAAAATAATTTTATATTATCTATGTACATAAATGTAACTCTAAGGAAACACTGTGAATAAATATCTGAATCTACCCAACATGTATTAAAATTATATATATATATATATATATATTGGATATATGGAAAAAATGAATTATCGCGTACTTTATTGATGTGAACTATTAAAAAAATTAAATGATTTTATTAGTCAAGTGTTATGCATCAATGCACTTAGAGTAACAACAACAATATGACTGAAAAACGATATACATAGCTAAAAACTACATAGATATTAATTAGATATATATATATATATCAAAATCATAAAACATGTTGTGTCCTATCAACATAATCACCACATGGAAGAACATGTTTCTAGGTTTACATAAAATTATAAAAAAAAATTAAAATAATTGAAATTTGGTATATTTACAATCCATCTAAATCTGAAAACATGGATTGCATGCCACACATCATATATATGTGGTACATGTGAAGGGACTCAGTGTGTAATTCATTAATTGGAAACTAGATTACAATGTGTTTCCAAGGGGCTACACCCCTTCTGATCTCTGAATTACACAGACACTAATCAGGTAAGTTGTGTATTGAAATACACAACCTATCCTTGACTGAGAAGGATTGAAGAATGTGTACATGGTCTACATGGAATGAACTTAGGATTACCATTCACCGCCCGATCTAATCAAAATGTGTTGTAAGATATTTAATGCACCATTTATAATTAATGAACACAGCATTAATTACATTATGAATTGACTAATGATGCATTGAACATTAGTACACAACATGTAATTCTATTTACACATCGTGTACTCATGTGTTATCTAGATATAATCCTTGGAACCTCTAGATGAGTATCACAATTTTATTTTAATCATAAAATTATTCATTCCAATTTGATCTATGATAATAGAAGGTGAAATAAGATTATATATAAATATATATTAAAAAATTATAAAAATTGAATTGAATTGCTAAATTATAAATTTATAAATCACCAACGTTGTAACACCCCAGGTAAATAAAGAATATGACATTTTTGTATTTATCCATTTTTGTGAATAAAATATTAATATGGCTTTAAAGGGGACGCTATGCTCGATGGCGTACCCAATACGCAACAACGAGTTTCTTGGGAATCTTACGTTGCACTCTAATAATAAAATAATATTATTTCTAATGGTAGTTAACATGTAGCCGTTGTATTGGCGGGAATGGATATAAATAACTAAAATATGATTATATATGTTTTATAAATGTTTTTACATTTATACAATAAAAGATAAAGGCTTAAAATACGGAAAGAATTCAATTTTAGGTGTATATGCCCTAGTTTTCACTAAAGGTTCACTTATCACCTTTTAATGGAGAACCGTCATTAAATATAGTTTTCTTCACTCTTAAACATTCTTTTGGGCCAAATAAAACTCTTATTAAGAATCGGGACATCAAAATTTACTTTGTGTAAATTTTTGGTATCTTTCTGATAAAGTTCATTTTTTTTAATGAATAGTGTAGAATGTTGTGTTTTAATTCAAAACCTCTTTTTAATCTAATTTATTTATATGATTAGATAATATTTTGAATTGGTTTTAAATTTAAATTAGAAAATATTTTTACCATTTTATCCAATGGTGGTCATTGGAATCAATTTCACTTTGAAATTAGACTTAAACTGGTGTCAATCTTTTGATACTTATTGTTTTGTAAAAACACGCTATTTGCTCTGGCAGCGGGAATTAATTATTAAATTAATTAATGTGACTTATATGATTTGAATTTTGTAAAAAAGACTTCATTTTTGAATTCGGAGTATCAAATATAGCTTAGAGTGAATTTTTGGTAATTTTCTGAAAAACTTCAATTTTTGATGAATAGTGAAACCACTAAGTGATAATCAAGCAAACTGATTTTTCAGTTAAATGAAAGTTTACAACTAATGTGTATTGAATTTTGAAAATCCGACATACATGGTTGTCATTAAGAAGTAAAATGTGGTTCAATGAGATTATAATAATTTTTTGGTGAATAGTAACTTATTAAGTTTTTAATCGCGATTAGTGATAATTAGTGTAGTTTAAGGTATAAATAATACTTTAAAAATATGAAATGACCTAGACACATGTCCCAACCCTATTGGTTTTGTCATGGCCGACCAAGACAAGCCATGGCCTAACTTGGGGACCCCATGGATCCAATTTTGTTGGGAAATAACATAAAATACTTTTTATTTAATGTTAAAGTGAAAATGACACTAACATAGTATGTTTTACTAAAACAATTTTTAAGTGGGGTTATACAAGTCCAAATTTTGATTATAAATAGTAATTGAAAATATAAAAAGATTTCCTATATCATAGTATTTTTTTTATAATTTTTAGACATTAAATAAATTAAATTATTTATGACATAATAATGATGCAGCGATGACATCATTATTTGACAATTTAATTAAAATGGAAAGATAATGAACAATCTACAATATAAACATGGACAAAACCAATTGGATGAGTGGATTTCGATGCCTTATAACCTTATCCACTAATTCTACCAATGTGGGACCCTTTAAAACCGAAAAGCATTTTCAAATAAAGTAATATTTCTTTGCTTTCCAAAAGTGCCCCTCCTCTCCTCTTATAAAAGGCCCCCACCTCCACCTTATTTCACACACTTCAAAAGCCTTTGGCTCGGCCAACCCCTGCCCATTTTCTCTCTCCCCATCCCTCTCCTCATCCTAGAGGATTTACCTTGGGCAGAATCCTTTCAAAGGAAGACTTTAGGCTCAAATCAAAAAGAGTTACACTTTTAAAGGTAATTGTTTCTCTCATGTTCATTTGTTTTATTTTGCTTCTCCAACCCCCTAATCTCTTTTTATTTACTTATTTTGTAACAACAACAGTATATTCAATATACTAGGATGTTGTTATAAGATTTATTTGAGCTAAACTCTCACACAACTACATCAAATGGTTAAAGAACATACGGTTTCCGTGGATGGTGAAATTCTGCCTCCCGAAACGATGATTGTTCAATACTCATTTAACACCTTCAAAGGTGTCCATTATGATGTCACTATTTTTATATATGATATATAGTATGTTTATGTTTTCCTTAAGATTCTGTTTTTTACATTTTGGTCAAACCTTTATGGTTCCCATTATGGGTAAACACGATATCTTCATTTAAGGAAGTGCGGACTACCGCCCCCTCAAAGTGATTTGATTCGTTAAATACCATATGTGGGACATATAAAGGATGGAACTATGATATTAAATATGATATTATACTGGAATTATAATATACCTTTATATCATTATTATTCCATTCTATAAAATACGAATAGAAATGGAAGTAGCGTTCATGCGTACGTACGGCTTACCGTCTCCATGAACGGTGCATTTCATTTCTTACCTCTAAATGATTATGTAATGTTATAAATTCATGAATGTACTGGATATATATGACATATATTATATCTACAACATGAATACTATTCTGGATATAATAAACATTTGTCCACATGAACAACATGTAATTGTAAGAAGTCCACTTTCGACTTAAGAACCAAATACCGACAAAATGAACATTATTAACTTAAATGATTACATAATGTTCACAACATGTCAATAATTGATATAAAAGGAATAATGAACTTGTAAAAGGTTCTTGAGCAAATAGAAATTAACTCAAGTTTATTATTCAGGACGTTAAAGAACGATCGAGTCAAGTCGGACCCGAGGTAAGGGATCCTACAACTCTCTTTCTTTTTAAGTACACTCTTTTATGTAATTTATTTTAAGCTCATATTTATTATGATTGGGATGATCTTTTATATTACATTTAATGTAATTTTTATGTTCATGTGATGAGAGACCCTATTCTCTCTCATCAATCCATTTTGGAAGTTTTAAGTGGCACCGTTAGGCTGCTGAGTTTTCGTAAGGGACTTTTCATCTCACTTTTATTTCCGTGATATTTATGATACATTTGCCACAATTTCCTTTGAGTGGTGTATGTACTGACCATTATTTTACTCATTGTGTAATATTCTTTAATTTATGAGTATTTACATCAATGATGTATTGTCCTTCTTTCACCGGTCGTATGTTTTGAAAGATACCCATGTCGGTAAGGGAACCTTTCACCCTCCTCTTTTTTTAAAAGACTTCTTTTGTTGGGTCTTTTAATTTACATATCTTCATGTTGGGATATGTTCTCATTTATCCTTATTAATTTAAATTTTATGTCCAAGTGATGAGATACACTTTTTATCTCTCATCAACTCTTTTTGATGTGATGTCGTTAGGCTGTCAAGGGAACTTTTTAACCCAATTTCGATTTCTTTGGGTTGAACATGTAGTCATTGAATATGTCATCCATTGAATATGTGTGAACGACCTTTTATTGTTTTACACATAATATCCACTCATATTGGGTGTATTTATATTTGTCACACATATTTTTGAGATTGATTTGTCCATGATTTAAGGATACCTTCTTTATAAGGGATTTCATCACATTTTACATCCCTATTGAGACTTCATGGTTGTTATGCACCAATTCACTCTTATATGGTGTATATACTGTCCATTGGACTATTATATCATGGATTCCTTTATTCCCATGATATTACAAAGTTTTGACTAAATGTTATTCCTCAATTATTGTATTCAAGTGTCTCAAATTTTGGTAAAACCCCTTTAACCAAAATATCGTTTTAAATGTTTTAATTATTCATTCTTATTAATATCCATGTTTTCAAAGTGGTTTTAAGGATTTATTTATATGGATATTAATGGTTTAAAATTTTAAGCTTCAAGGTGGTATGGGAAACTTTGATTCAAAAATCTCTTTATTAAATGTTTTAAATGGTTTTGAAAATGGTTTTTAATGGATTCATTATTTCAATATCCTAAAATGTTATATTGTGATTGAAATGTGGAAATGTTATGTTTACTTTATTCATGTTTATGTGATACGATTATGTTATGGTTCTTGGGCATTGTTATGAAGAACGGGTGGTTCCGTGATAAACTAAGGGCGGGTGAGCCCGATATAGCTCTCCAATGCATTGGGTAACACGAAGGAGTGAAACGTTATGGTTTCTCCGAAGAGATTTAGGGAATATACTGTGATGGGTATTCCAAACGTAACCAAGAGGGTTACTCCCTACGTAAGAATGTTATGAATGCCTCAAGTTACCTTTATGTCTTATGTTTTCTATGATTTATTCATGTTTTGATGAGGTAGGTTAAAGTGCCTATGTTTTATGGGTAAATTATGATTTCATCTTTATGTATACATGAACTCATGTTTCCTTTCTATATTTTTATGTCCCTTACTGAGCTTTTTATGCTCATCCCAAGTTTCTGAAATGTTTTTCAGGTCAAGGGGAAAGGTACATGATAAGACGATAGAGTCAAGGATGTGTTAAGAGAGAATCCATGTTTTATTTTAAATATGTTCTCGTTGATGGGAAGAATGAATATTGTCATTTATGTAATCCACTTTGTTTAAATGTGGAATGTAATGCAAGTTTCATGATCTAATTCTCTAAAACTCTAAACCTGAAAAGATCCTCAATGTGTAATCTTTTAATAACTCAAGATTAAGTAAGTTTTAAGGCTGGGGCCTTATAGTTGGTATCAAAGGTCGGTTTAGATAACTTTAGAGGTTAGAGTATTCTCTAAGCACAAGTGACATTACCATAATGGTTAGGATTTCAGAAAGAGTCCTAGTTTTAGATAAAGTGAATGAGTAAGTGTATCTTAGTGTTTAAATTCCTCATTAGTACATGATGGTTATTTTGATATACTCACACTGACCTTTTTTGTTTTAGTAAATGGCTGGATCTAGCAGGCACCAAAGTGACAATGGGTTGGAAGGAAACTGTGGTGGTTCTCTGATTAAGATACTCGATGAGATGGGGGATTCAATGAGGAATCTCATGGTTTTTCTAAACCAACTATCATGGAGTCATGATCAACCACTTGAACCTTGGTGAGTTCTCTAATGCATCATGTACGAGATGGCCAACTCGATGTGGAAATTCAGGTAATAATTATTAAGGTAACCATTAGGGTTTATATGATCCTTACTTTTTAGGTAATTATGGGTTACTCTATGATATGATGGAAAAGGAAAGGAATGAGATAAACTTGAGGTTAAAATATGTTATGAATATTTTTGAAGATTTTATCTCGTTTTGGGGAATGTTTTGAGAATTATATAGTTTTGGAAAAAGGACAACACGCAGACCGTGTGACAACCCGTCGCGTCGGACAAAGCTGCGGGAATCGAACCCACAACCAAAGTGGGACTGGTATTTATCGCCTACCACTGGACTACGTGAAGTCCCTGGTTATCTTGATTGATTCTTTCAAGTTATATGATTTTATGAATTAAGAGTAAGTTGATTTTGGGTTATTTATGAAAATGATTAACCTATCATGGATGATATGTGATTAGGTTAATTACTTTTCAATATGAGACTTTAGGAGTAACTGATGTTGTTTGGAGATAAATGTTACGATTTAACTAGGAAGACTATGTGACTAAATCTTTCAAATATTTGGGTTTCGGTCTTATATTGGTTTACTTTGAAGAATTTTATGGACAAATTGTTTATCGAATGATCCTTGTTGAACATTGGGTTTTGTTTGACAAATTTTGGAGATTAAGAATAGATTTCCTTTTTATAAAGGATTATCCTTTTCTGGATTATCTGATCTTGTAGTAGCCTTTTTGGTTTTAGTTTTGGATAAGGTTTGAATACATGGGAAGTATATAGCTCTCTTTTGTGGATTAGTTGATTCTCTAGAAGTTGATTATAGTACTCTTAATGTGAACAAGTCTTCCTAAATACTCGCCTTCAGGAGAAAATATGAGTTTGTGTAAGGAATCTAATAAAAGTTGAAAGTCAATATGATAAGTGATTATGTTTCCTTATGAATAAATTCTTCAATAAAAAGTAACTTAAAACAAAAATGTTGTCTATTAACTTTTCCTACTGGGGAATCGAATACCGTTTAACCCATCACAAGTTTGTGATTTTCTCGTGGTTAACTTTCTCCTAAACATTTTTCTCTCACTCTACATCAGAACATGACCCTATGTTTTCTCCTCCATGTCCATATTTTCATACTTGGAATCCTAGTATGGGTTAACTCGGGTGACCTTTGTACTTATCTTTCTTTATTTTAAAGTGATTGTTTTACCGACTCTTGTTCCGATGTGGGACTTTCAAGGATGTTTCCAAATCCAATTTTAAAATTGCGCGGACGCAATTCCCAAAAGGGGGGAAGGATGTAACACCCCAGGTAAATAAAGAATATGACATTTTTGTATTTATCCATTTTTGTGAATAAAATATTAATATGGCTTTAAAGGGGACGCTATGCTCGATGGCGTACCCAATACGCAACAACGAGTTTCTTGGGAATCTTACGTTGCACTCTAATAATAAAATAATATTATTTCAAATGGTAGTTAACATGTAGTCGTTGTATTGGCGGGAATGGATATAAATAACTAAAATATGATTATATATGTTTTATAAATGTTTTTACATTTATACAATAAAAGATAAAGGCTTAAAATACGGAAAGAATTCAATTTTAGGTGTATATGCCCTAGTTTTCACTAAAGGTTCACTTATCACCTTTTAATGGAGAACCGTCATTAAATATAGTTTTCTTCACTCTTAAACATTCTTTTGGGCCAAATAAAATTCTTATTAAGAATCGGGACATCAAAATTTACTTTGTGTAAATTTTTGGTATCTTTCTGATAAAGTTCATTTTTTTAATGAATAGTGTAGAATGTTGTGTTTTAATTCAAAACCTCTTTTTAATCTAATTTATTTATATGATTAGATAATATTTTGAATTGGTTTTAAATTTAAATTAGAAAATATTTTTACCATTTTATCCAATGGTGGTCATTGGAATCAATTTCACTTTGAAATTAGACTTAAACTGGTGTCAATCTTTTGATACTTATTGTTTTGTAAAAACACGCTATTTGCTCTGGCAGCGGGAATTAATTATTAAATTAATTAATGTGACTTATATGATTTGAATTTTGTAAAAAAGACTTCATTTTTGAATTCGGAGTATCAAATATAGCTTAGGGTGAATTTTTGGTAATTTTCTGAAAAACTTCAATTTTTGATGAATAGTGAAACCACTAAGTGATAATCAAGCAAACTGATTTTTCAGTTAAATGAAAGTTTACCACTAATGTGTATTGAATTTTGAAAATCCGACATACATGGTTGTCATTAAGAAGTAAAATGTGGTTCAATGAGATTATAATAATTTTTTTGGTGAATAGTAACTTATTAAGTTTTTAATCGCGATTAGTGATAATTAGTGTAGTTTAAGGTATAAATAATACTTTAAAAATATGAAATG
Organism: Viscum album; assembly: GCA_963277665.1. Lineage (NCBI taxonomy): Eukaryota > Viridiplantae > Streptophyta > Magnoliopsida > Santalales > Viscaceae > Viscum > Viscum album. The sequence continues at coordinate 1,912,908,560 of OY728120.1, forward strand.
ACCTAGACACATGTCCCAACCCTATTGGTTGTGTCATGGCCGACCAAGACAAGCCATGGCCTAACTTGGGGAACCCATGGATCCACTTTTGTTGGGAAATAACATAAAATACTTTTTATTTAATGTTAAAGTGAAAATGACACTAACATAGTATGTTTTACTAAAACAATTTTTAAGTGGGGTTATACAAGTCCAAATTTTGATTATAAATAGTCATTGGAAAGATAAAAATATTTCCTATATCATAGTATTTTTTTATAATTTTTAGACATTAAATAAATTAAATTATTTATGACATAATAATGATGCAGCGATGACATCATTATTTGACAATTTAATTAAAATGGAAAGATAATGAAAAATCTACAATATAAACATGGACAAAACCAATTGGATGAGTGGATTTCGATGCCTTATAACCGTATCCACGAATTCTACCAATGTGGGACCCTTTAAAACCGAAAAGCATTTTCAAATAAAGTAATATTTCTTTGCTTTCCAAAAGTGCCCCTCCTCTCCTCTTATAAAAGGCCCCCACCTCCACCTTATTTCACACACTTCAAAAGCCTTTGGCTCGGCCAACCCCTGCCCATTTGCTCTCTCCACATCCCTCTCCTAATCCTAGAGGATTTCCCTTGGGCAGAATCCTTTCAAAGGAAGACTTTAGGCTCAAATCAAAAAGAGTTACACTTTTAAAGGTAATTGTTTCTCTCATGTTCATTTGTTTTATTTTGCTTCTCCAACCCCCTAATCTCTTTTTATTTACTTCTTTTGTAACAACAACAGTATCTTCAATATACTAGGATGTTGTTATAAGATTTATTTGAGCTACACTCTCACACAACTACATCAAATGGTTAAAGAACATACGGTTTCCGTGGATGGTGAAATTCTGCCTCCCGAAACGATGATTGTTCAATACTCATTTAACACCTTCAAAGGTGGCCATTATGATGTCACTATTTTTATATATGATATATAGTATGTTTATGTTTTCCTTAAGATTCTGTTTTTTACATTTTGGTCAAACCTTTATGGTTCCCATTATGGGTAAACACGATATCTTCATTTAAGGAAGTGCGGACTACCGCCCCCTCAAAGTGATTTGATTCGTTAAATACCATATGTGGGACATATAAAGGATGGAGCTATGATATTAAATATGATATTATACTGGAATTATAATATACCTTTATATCATTATTATTCCATTCTATAAAATACGAATAGAAATGGAAGTAGCGTTCATGCGTACGTACGGCTTACCGTCTCCATGAACGGTGCATTTCATTTCTTACCTCTAAATGATTATGTAATGTTATAAATTCATGAATGTACTGGATATATATGACATATATTATATCTACAAAATGAATAAAATTCTGGATATAATAAACATTTGGCCACATGAACAACATGTAATTGTAAGAAGTCCACTTTCGACTTAAGAACCAAATACCGACAAAATGAACATTATTAACTTAAATGATTACATAATGTTCACAACATGTCAATAATTGATATAAAAGGAATAATGAACTTGTAAAAGGTTCTTGAGCAAATAGAAATTAACTCAAGTTTATTATTCAGGACGTTAAAGAACGATCGAGTCAAGTCGGACCCGAGGTAAGGGATCCTACAACTCTCTTTCTTTTTAAGTACACTCTTTTATGTAATTTATTTTAAGCTCATCTTTATTATGATTGGGATGATCTTTTATATTACATTTAAGGTAATTTTTATGTTCATGTGATGAGAGACCCTATTCTCTCTCATCAATCCATTTTGGAAGTTTTAAGTGGCACCGTTAGGCTGCTGAGTTTTCGTAAGGGACTTTTCATCTCACTTTTATTTCCGTGATATTTATGATACATTTGCCACAATTTCCTTTGAGTGGTGTATGTACTGACCATTATTTTACTCATTGTGTAATATTCTTTAATTTATGAGTATTTACATCAATGATGTATTGTCCTTCTTTCACCGGTCGTATGTTTTGAAAGATACCCATGTCGGTAAGGGAACCTTTCACCCTCCTCTTTTTTTAAAAGACTTCTTTTGTTGGGTCTTTTAATTTACATATCTTTATGTTGGGATATGTTCTCATTTATCCTTATTGATTTAAATTTTATGTCCAAGTGATGAGATACACTTTTTATCTCTCATCAACTCTTTTTGATGTGATGTCGTTAGGCTGTCAAGGGAACTTTTTAACCCAATTTCGATTTCTTTGGGTTGAACATGTAGTCATTGAATATGTCATCCATTGAATATGTGTGAACGACCTTTTATTGTTTTACACTTAATATCCACTCATATTGGGTGTATTTATATTTTTCACACATATTTTTGAGATTGATTTGTCCTTGATTTAAGGATACCTTCTTTATAAGGGATTTCATCACATTTTACATCCCTATTGAGACTTCATGGTTGTTATGCACCAATTCACTCTTATATGGTGTATATACTGTCCATTGGACTATTATATCATGGATTCCTTTATTCCCATGATATTACAAAGTTTTGACTAAATGTTATTCCTCAATTATTGTATTCAAGTGTCTCAAATTTTGGTAAAACCCCTTTAACCAAAATATCGTTTTAAATGTTTTAATTATTCATTCTTATTAATATCCATGTTTTCAAAGTGGTTTTAAGGATTTATTTATATGGATATTAATGGTTTAAAATTTTAAAAGCTTCAAGGTGGTATGGGACACTTTGATTCAAAAATCTCTTTATTAAATGTTTTAAATGGTTTTGAAAATGGTTTTTAATGGATTCATTATTTCAATATCCTAAAATGTTATATTGTGATTGAAATGTGGAAATGTTATGTTTACTTTATTCATGTTTATGTGATACGATTATGTTATGGTTCTTGGGCATTGTTATGAAGAACGGGTGGTTCCGTGATAAACTAAGGGCGGGTGAGCCCGATATAGCTCTCCAATGCATTGGGTAACGCGAAGGAGTGAAACGTTAAGGTTTCTCCGAAGAGATTTAGGGAATATACTGTGATGGGTATTCCAAACGTAACCAAGAGGGTTACTCCCTACGTAAGAATGTTATGAATGCCTCAAGTTACCTTTATGTCTTATGTTTTCTATGATTTATTCATGTTTTGATGAGGTAGGTTAAAGTGCCTATGTTTTATGGGTAAATTATGATTTCATCTTTATGTATACATGAACTCATGTTTCCTTTCCATATTTTTATGTCCCTTACTGAGCTTTTTATGCTCATCCCAAGTTTCTGAAATGTTTTTCAGGTCAAGGGGAAAGGTACATGATAAGACGATAGAGTCAAGGATGTGTTAAGAGAGAATCCATGTTTTATTTTAAATATGTTCTCGTTGATGGGAAGAATGAATATTGTCTTTTATGTAATCCACTTTGTTTAAATGTGGAATGTAATGCAAGTTTCATGATCTAATTATCTAAAACTCTAAACCTGAAAAGATCCTCAATGTGTAATCTTGTAATAACTCAAGATTAAGTAAGTTTTAAGGCTGGGGCCTTATAAACGTTCTTTAATAGATTATAAATAATTATGCGACTTCTCTGATACGACATATATATTTCAAACATAGTGGAAGTGTGTGATGGGTGATTCTTTGCTTTTTTCCCAAATTGATGAACAATACCAGATCTATATGGAACTGAATAAAAGAAATAGATAAGGGATAATTATGTTGGAACAAGATATAGATTCATTATATATTATTTATAACTAATTTAATATAATATATAATGACCTTTATGGAATTCATTCTTCAAAGATGAATCTAGTGATAGATCTGAAATCCACTATCATTTCATTATATAAACCATGATTATATTTCCTCTAGTGGTAATCCACATCTGTTCTACAAATCTTTATACAATGTCAAAGGAATCTCTAGGATTTATCATGATATATCCTTATTCACGCGTCTTTCTCCTTTGAGCACTTCAAGAACCACTTCCAATTTTTTCTTATTGATCTAGAAGAAATGGATTTCTCTTCATTAATGGGAAATTTCATAGATAAGGGATCTATATAGGTTTGATAGGATTCTACAAATCATTTGTGCAAAAAAAAGGCAAATAAATTAGCTCGTGGTTAAAATAACATAATTTGATATTTTTATTTCTAGGGTTTAAATAAAATAATTTCATAAGTTCCCTAAATTATTTATAAAATCCTAGAAAAATACCATGTTAAATATTAACATGATATTATCATTTTTTCACATCCGCTTAACATAAATATTAAAATTAAATGTTCATTATGTAAATAATATTCAATATTAATTATTTTTAATAGGACTATTAAACTTGGTCAACCATTCCACTAAAATATTTATCGGTCATTGAATAATGCATATTTATTTTTTTAATAAATATAACTGCATTGTACACTAATAAATAAATAATTATTATATTCACTAAATAAAGAATACATATTTTTTAAATATTATACTCACATTATATTCTATGAAATAAGTGGTGACAAAATATATATGATCAAGAATATGTGAATAATTACTAAATCACGTCCGTGGATAATATTTATTCAAATTGTAAAATAATGAATAATACTATATTATATAACTATGATTTCAGATACACTTGGTGTGTGACCCTCTAGGACTCATTCTTAGTGCCATTATGTGAAGCAGTCTAAAGTCCCAGGATAGTGTCTAGCTACATGTTGAGGAACCCATAGAGGGACTAGTTAATGTCATAATGGCATGTTACCTCATATAGATTCTTACAGGGTAATATAATTCATTTATAATGATACATCTAATCAAGCATGTTTCATTCTAGTGTTATCAAACTATGTTATCTATTTCTCATTATTTCAAATTCTGAAAATTGAAATTTCCTATGGAACACCATGAAAAAGGATTTTTTTAGGCTATATCATTTTCATCATGTGTTTGGAGATGTCAACATCTATTATAAAACAGAATGGATAATTTTTTTTATCACATTATTCATTGATAAAATGTTAATTTTGATGCTCCCAATGTATCATTAACAGTTTCCTACCCTTGTAACCATTATCCCCCTCTCTTAAATGTATGTTTGTATCCATAAGGTTGAGAACAAAATTGAAATGGAGGAAGATTAGAGAGTAATCCTCCTTCCATCTGTTAGTGACTATTGTGCCTAGGTAAAAGATGGGCCACACATTGTTCAATGATTCCTCTCTCCGTATTAAACACTCTTAGCCATAGAGTGATAGTAAAATTTGATTTAATCTCCTCAAAGATCGAGAAGAACTAGGCACACATTTTTTTCATCCTCGGACACCAGAATAACCATTCAAAAATAAATGAGTTTTCACATAATATTATGTTGCATACATCCATGAAGGAAAATCCAACAAACCAATAGATTTGGATATATTGGATCAAATACATATAAGTAGACTTGGTGAAAGTGGGTGGCCAATATATTACTAGGAAGGTTAATTATGGTATGAGCTCTCTCTTCATATCCTTTGAGTATGGTAGCAGTGATACAGAGAGAAGGGAGATGCTTTGGTGAGATCTATTGCATTCAATTTAGGGGATCATTCTTGGATCATCAGTGTTGATTTCAATACCCTCAAATAACTAGTTGAGAAGAAGGTAAAATTAGCTTTCCCACATATGTAAAGAATTGATTTCTTTTAATTCATTGAAACAAATGTTCTAATGGATATGGGGTAATCTGGGGACCACATCACATAGTGGACAAAACTATGAGAGAGTAGAGTTTGATAGAGTAGACTTGATAGATTCCTAGAAAACATGAATCCCATCACCATGTTTCCCGACAACAATTTAAGTCATATGGTCTGAGTAATATCTGATCATTCACAATTTCTATTATTTTTGTCTCCCAAGAAAGACATCCATGAATGGTTTTACTTCTAAAATTAGTGGACTCACATCTGTGGTTATTAGTAGTTGGTTAGTGACTCATGCGGGGTGTTTCCCTAGGGTCACACATGGGTGGATATCTATAAAAAGCTTGGGAATCTCATGTAGAGGCTTCATTCATTGGAAAATAAACTAACTCATATCGATAATAAAATAGATGATCTCAAATAGTATACTGAACATCTTAAAGCTATTATAGATGAGGCTAAAAATTACATGGTTATTTCTAAGCTATTGGAAAAAAAGAACCACATGGAAGAAATTATTCTCCTCTATGAATTCAAGGTTGCGCGGATCATGGATAAAATAATTACATACTGGTCAAAAGTATACCAGTAGTTTCCATGCATTCATAAGGGAGAAAAGGTGCCACATTAATCCCAATATAATGCCTGAGGATGTGTCCTATACAGATGACAGAGATGTATTTGGGGTATGGAGAATATGTTCTTCAAATGCCTCTAAGAAGGCCTAATTATGGGAATTCTAAATGGCTACCCAGGTTGGAGTGCTATATAATGGGATGTGATTCCAAACATGGTCTCTCATCAGTATAGTGACTCGGTGGAAGTTCCTCCTAAAAAGGATAAAATTCATGTGGCTATGGTGAACCTCATCGAGGAAACTGTACTGGGCCCTGATATCTTTCTCATCTCATTCTATAGTTTCTATTGTGTGGTGGCTAAAAGATACATCATTGTATCCATTCAGGATTTCTATCCTGAGGAATTTTCCTATAGGTGGAAAATGCTAAAACTCATCTACTTATTCTGATGATCAAGGATCCATTGTCACACTTTAATTATAGGCCCATGAGTACGTTAAATATTTCATACAAGATCCATACTATCATCATTATCAGGAGGTCATCCAAGCACTTTCCTTGTTGGAACTCAATATAATATCAAGTCTTATTGAGGGGTCGTGCAAACCTAGGAACCATTGCCCATCGCAAGAACTGCTGTGAGACATCAACTGAAAAAAACATGGATCTAATATGGATATTATAAATGTCATGAATAATTCATATGTTGGAATTGAATTGGGATTCATAAACAAAGTTCTAAGGAGTATGTCCCTCTCTCCCCAAGCATCCACCTTTTTTATTCGATGTTTGAGCTCCTCATTGATGGTGGTTTCTGTTATGGAGAGAAATCATGGATACATCAATGAAAATCACAGCCTTTGGCAAGGAGACCCTATCTCCCCAATAATTTTCATTCTCACGCAAGACAAACATAACCATATTAACATCAAAGTAATTTCTAGTAGAGTTATCCTCACTTGTCATAGAAAACTGAACCACCCATCCAAATCCCATTTGATGTTTTCTAATGATACTATTATCATCAATTATGACAAAAAGTGATTTATGTGCAGTCAAAATAGATTTATTGATGAGAAATGTTTCTGGACAATCCATGTTACCAATTAATCCAAGGGAACCCTTTTATATTTTAAACAATTTTTCTTATATTATGGTTATATATCTTGTTGAATATGAATCATGGTACATTTCTGATGGAATACCTCATAACTCCTATATCCTGAGGTAGAAAATGAATCAGAGACTTTGACCTTGTTGTGATAAGGATTGTGGGTAATTCGATTTACTGACAAATTCATTACATCTAATTTAGATGCCAGAATCCCTTGTTAAAAGTGTTTTATCGACCATCCAAGTGCATGGTCTGGCCTCCACCTCTATAACAAATAGTGTGATCGAATCCATTAACAAAGGTGCGGGCCAGTTTCAATAAGGATACACTATAGTAAGGTAAAATTCCCTAGGTCTCTTAAGACAATATGTCTAGAACAACATATGATGGTGGGATCAATGTTAGGATCTTAAGGGACACTAATCAAAGCATGCATGTGAAACTTGTGTGGGAAATCATTGAATAAAACACTCTATGGGGGTGGATAATGTCTTACTCATATGGTGAAAATTCATATTATTTTAGTGAAAAATGATATCATTTCTGGTCTATGATCAATCCCCTCATCTCGTACATCCATAATAACTCACTCTTGGTTGTCGAAGAAGGTAAAATCTTCTTCTGGAATCACAATTGTCCAGCATCTGTGATTTTATTCTCAGGTTGTATGGCCCCATGTATTTCATTTATGGAGGTGATCCTGTATCTACAATTCATTAGGAATGTGCTGAACAAGGATCTTCTAAACAGTTATGAGATGATTTCCATCAACATAGAGCAAGATAAATGTGTCTTTACCCCTTCCACCTTAGGTAATTTCACAACCAAGGACTTTTGTAGGATATCCACTCTACATGATCATCAATATACAAGGAATGCGATGGTTTAGTGTATAGGATTCCTACCAAATAAAAAATTATTACTATGAGAATAACAAATCATGTAATTCCATATTATGATAACATTGAAAAACAAGGTATTAATATGTCTTTTTGTTTTCAATACGAAGAAAATAAGAAGGAAGAAAGAATGTACCACACCTTTTTCAAAGGTGGATGGGATCAATATGTGGGGATGTTCATTAGGGATTTAACTTCTCTTAACTCTCATAAAAATATTGATATCCCCTTCATGGAGTTTTGGTTACAATTTAGGATGTAATGTCCCAAAAATTCTGTATATTTTTTTAATTATATAAAGTTATTTTAATATCGTGAAATCTGACGTCGTGCAATTCCAAGGCCCGAAGTTCCCGGAATGATCCATAGAATTTTTGTTAATCTTTAATTATCACGCCTAAGCAGTTTTCCTAATAAATTTGAATTACTCTTAAACAGTTACATGGATCAGGAATCTAAAGGCACTGTTGGGTTCAGAATGGGTGGTTTACTATAGGCGTGAATTATGTTTAGTCGGTGTGGGCCTCCTATGAGAAAACCCGAAAATGGCGTAACAATAAATAAAATAATAAAATAATGTTATTTTATTTTTCAAATACTTATAACACAGAAATAGTAATTCAGATAAAAAATATGAGACCACCGCTGAACTCGTAAGGGAATGCATCATTAGACAGATACTAACATTGGCCAGTGCAAGCAACCAGTGAATGATATTTTTTTTCCATAAATAAAATTATTAAGTGACAACTATTTTATTGTCAAATTTATAACTATTAAACGGTAACTCGGATTCGAAATCTGATAGTATTGTTTGGTTCGTTGGGGAATGTTTCACTTTGGAAAGGCCTAACCACATCTGTCATGGGTCCATGGTGACTGTTAAAAATATTATAGACATTTTTTCAGGTACGTTCAATAAACGCGTGAGCGGTGTTTTCTAACATTTGAACTGTTGCTCAGATTAAAAATCTAAGGGCACCATTGAATCTGCAATGCTAGGATTCAACTATGGGGGGCATAAAAATAACTGCAGTAGGTCAGGTGAAAAATTTATTTTTGTGGACTTTTGAAAGATTAATAAAATAACATGTTTTGTTATTTTATTTTATTTTCATTCCTCTAACGGAATAACAGCACTGGAAGGACTGGCGACGTTTCAAGATAATAAATGGATTGACTCTTCATTTCCTGTAACTGCACCATTGAGAATTCGAGAGGTTCATTAATTAAATGAATATCATTAATTCCCCGAGCATTGCTCACTCCTTCTCCTCTCCTAGTAATATGGTGCTCGGGGAGGGGTTTTGGCATGACTTCACCAAACGACGAAGCCCTGACAATGTACCACAACGCCAACCACCTGGAGGATGAGACTATTTGCAATAATCATTGACGAGTGCCACCGAGTCCTGAACTAACAAAAACGATGAAGGAGGTTCTGTTGACCATAGTAAGTGGACGTCTCTTCTAGGTAAGAGGTATAATTCATTTATGCATTCAAAAGTTGTTACTCTTCTCCATTCTTGAATAACATGAATAACGCGGGTCAAACAACTAACAGATTGACTTGCGATTCATTCGTCTTTGCGGGAGGTTGTTGTGGGGAATCTTGTGGGGTTAATATTGTGTTCAATACAACTGTTTGTTAAACACCCTTAATATCCTCTTTATTTAGAGATAACATGGAGGGTGAGGGCCTAATGAACCCGGCCTGAGCCCTCTGCTATCTTTATTTGATTGTGCCACCTTGGAAGACCGTGATCACGTCTACACACACTACAAGAGGAGGGTTGTGGCTCGTCACCCACGGTTAATGGAGGTAGCAGCCCAGCTCAAGCGAGGCAGCCCGCCCCGAGGGCAGTGGCCCGGTTCGTTATGACGTGGGGGGTGTAATCCCCCGGTCACCCGGATTCCCAAACAGCCCAGAGGTTGTTCGATGGGCGAGGCAGCGGCACCGTTCAGTCTCCACAGAACCCATCGTAGGCAGATTTGGCCTCCACCGCGGCATCAGTCGCAGCTTCTATTCATTGAAAGTGTGGAGGTCGTGCTTCCTTCCTTCCCGCAGCAGGCCATCATGTTGGACTCTCCTCCATTCACCGCTGATGATGAGTCTCGACCCTCTTCTTGCGGCATTCTTCGACATGCTCATGGTCTTCCGAGGTGGCGCTAGGAAAGCAAGATAGCAGGGGGTTCGGGATGGGTTCATTAGGCCCGTACCATCCACGTCTGCATGTAATATAGAATATATTGTGGGAGTTTAAGAAATATTTGTATTGAACACAATATTAACCCCACAATATTCCCCACAATAACCTCCTGCAAAGACGAATGAATCACAGGTCAACCCGTTAGTCGGTTGACCGGCATTCATTATGTTATTCAAAAACAGATAAGAGAAAAATCATTTGATTCTATAAATGAATTAAACACCCTACCTGGAAGAGACTTCCACTGATGACGGTAGACGAAACCTCTTTCATCATTGACGTTGGTTCGTGACTCGGTGGAGCTTGTCACCGCTCGTTGGAAATAGTCTGGTCCTCCATGTTGTCATGATGGTGGTACTTTTCTAGGGCTTCATCATTGGGTGAAGTCATTCCAACACCCCTCCCCGAGCTCTATATAAATAAGAGAGGATAAGGAGCATGAAACACTATGGTAATTAATGGGGTTAATTTAATTAATGAACCTCCAGAATTAAAAATGGTGTGGTTATAGGAAAAGAAGATTCAAGACATTTATTAGCTTTACATGTCGCCTATCCCACTTACGCCATTCGTCCATTGGAGGAAAGAAAGAAAATAAAATAACAAAACATGTTATTTTATTAATCTTTCAAAAGTCTAATAAAATAAGTTTTTCACCCGACCTACTACAGTCAATGTTATTCCTCCCTTAGGCGAATTCTAGCACTGTGGATTCAACGATGCCCTTACATTTTTAATATGAGTAGTGGTTCAAATGTTAGAAAATTCCGCTCACAAGTTTACTTAATGTACCCAAAAACAAATTCTGTAAAATCTTTAACATTCACCCTAATCCTGCGCCGGACAAGGCTAGGCTCTTCCTATGTAAAACATTCCCCCACGAACCAAACAGTACTCTCAGATTTCTAATCCGAGTTACTGTTTAAAAGTGATGAATTTTACAATAAAATAATTTTCACATAAATATTTTATTTACGGCAATAAACTAACTTCCACTGGTGGGTTGCACCGGCCAATGTTAGTATCTTAATAAATAAAGAATTACCTCTTGAGTTCTCCGGTGGAATCAGATTTTTAATCTGTGTTACCGTTTGTGAGTTATAAGCATTTGAAAAAAAAATGACTTTATTTAATTATTTTATTTAAAGTTATTCAATTTTCTGGTTTCTCATTGGAGGCCCACACCGACCAAACTTATTTCCCGCCTTGGGTAAAGCCTCCATCATGAGAACAATGGTGCCCTCATATTTCAGATCCGAGTAACCGTTTAATTTTTATTCCATTTTTTTATGAAAAATGCTTATTCACACTAATTAAAGCGTAGAAAAATTTTGACTGATCATTCCTGGAACTCCGTGCCTCGGAATCGAATGTCGTCAGATTTTGTGTCCTCAAAATAATTTCATATAATTGAAAAAAAAATATGGAATTTCTAAGACATTACAATCTCCCCACCATAGGCCTTTATGTCCCCAAAATCTAGAACATAAAGTAACGAAAAAATGGTTGTACTCAACATGGATCTGAGCCTCCCACTCCCATGTTCTTTCCTGGAGGTTCTTGTGCTGCTAGGGAATGCGCAACAGAGGTATCGACCACCCACAAAGGACCCTCTTCTGTCGATCCCCAAACTCTGTCAGGAACTCTGTAAAAGTCAACCCATCGTCAAAGTAAAACTCTCCCTATTTAAAAATGTGTGATGGATCAAGAACGCATCTCCTCAACTGTGACACATTGAAAACATTATACACCTGTTGCATCTGTAGGGAAAGTGATAGATGGTACACCACCTCTCCCACTCGGCTGATAATCTAGAATGGTTTGATGAACATTAGAGATAACCTTCCACCCTAGCCAAATCTCTACAAACCTCATCAAGGTGAGACCCATAGGAAGACATGGTCTCCCTCCTCCAGTCAGAATAAGACTTCTGTCGGCGCTAAGAATTTTCCCTTACTAAGAAGTCAGGCATCATGATACAAACTCTACCACTTATTCCTTCATCCTGGGCTATCATCACCGACGTCGAAGGTCCTAGTACATCTTAGCCACTCCATGATATACTGCCCGAGGGGACATATAGGACTCACTCAACACCTCATCCCATAGCTCTATCGGTACCACAGTACATCCTTTAAAGAGGATGAAGTGCTCCCCACTTTCAGAAAATATTTCTGGTGCCTGCCCTGAGGATATCTGAGCACGTAGAGCCTCGCAATGAGTGTCCCCAAGCTACACCGCCCTAACTCGCTGAAGGGGTGAGGGTGTGACTGTCATAGACTCGAGGTATGGTGCTCTATATTTATCCATGAAGGATATCTGTAATGCGGCTAGTTGATCTGTAACCTCACCCAGAAAATGCAGAACAGACCTCCTACTGAGTCCATATGCTTCCACATTTCTCTTCCTAGGAGTTTAGACTATCTCATAGTCATAGTGCTGGAGGAAATCTATCCATCTTCATTGTCTCTGGTTCGGTTCTTTCTGAGAGAAAATATACATGAGACTCTTGTGATTAGAGTAGAGTGTAAAACGGTCACCCATAAAGTAGTTTCGCCACATATTTAGTGAAAATACCACTACTTCTAGATTAAGGTAATGGGTAGCATAGTTCTACTTATCAGTTTCTGTCTCATCTCTTGAAATCTCTGCTGACACTTGTCCGTCCACTAGAAAGGCACCCCCTTTTTTCAAAGCTGACCAGGGTACCGCTACCCGGGTGATGTCAGGTACAAATCTCGGGTAGTGCCTAGAAAAATTAGACATCTCTCTCCCTTCGGGGATGTAATCTTGGAAACATCTTTTGAAAATATTTCCCCATGCTATGCCACTCATGTTTGGAAAGGAAAACCGAAAACTCATGCTACAACATGGATAACTCTCGCCGACTCAAGAGTCATATATTGCACCATCCAATGCATGAATTTATCCTGTACTGCCTGGGTTTTGTTTTTCACTGACCAAAGAAAGTCTCATTCCATCATTGTAGTTAAACCACAACTCTTTTTCCTGAAACAGTCAAATTGAGTATAAACTGTGGATGTCAAGTTCATACTGAAACTAACCTCGTAAAGCCTCGATGCTACCACCAAGAGGTTCCAACTGAAACTCTTCTCAATGGTCAGATCACACCATTAAAATAAGTATGATTATCAAGTCTCCTCTAAAAGTTATCTACAGATGTGAGGGTCAATTCAATGGCTTAACTAGAAACTCTAGGTCATGGACAAGATTCATGGAAGGCAGGAATGATTGGTACCTATGTCTATTAATATGGCAGTTAGTAGTAGACATGGACCATTCATCGAATTATTCCTAGAGCCCTTCGGTTGCACTCTTTGACCATATGCATCTACTCCCTTCACCTTTCCTTTAGCTCCCTGAGCATAGTGGGGACCACAAATGGGGTGGTTGAAACATTTCAATATGTACACCACCTCATGCTGATCTCCTAGCTCTACTTCGACATCTGCAGCCCTTCATATTCATCTGTCCATAACACATCTTCTTCCTGATACATTTTTACATGCCTAAGTCTGTAAGACGGCTGCTAGTTTCCGCCTATCCCATTACTAACATTCAGTGTTTGTATCCACTCATCCAGAGAACATTAAACTTCAAAGGTTTTCTATAGCACCCTAATATATGTAGTAATGCATAGAAGAATAATTCTGGCTCAGACGTCCTCAAACACACCATGCATAGATGTCCGAGCCCCAAAGCACTGATCATATCATATTCACCGAGTACTAGGAATGGTCGGTACACCTCAATGAATACTCAGCTACCGACATGTCATCCGGCTGAAGCTATAGATGTTCTAGAGAACCATCAGCCACCTCCTCAAGCTAGAACTCAGCCGCCTATGAGTCAATATCACCTTGGAAACTGAGGGGTATCTGATGGTGAAACTCGTGTAAGGAACTATGCATAAATGTGTCATCTACCAGTAACGCTGGTTATAACTGCTTCCCAATGGGTGGGGGTACTACTAGTACACCACCCCAAGGTGCTAACACACTAAGTGGTCCATGCACTGGAGCCTCATCACCTGGTGGGCCATCATCATGTACTCTCTCTGGAAACCTGGGTAGTTGTCTTTATATTGGCATCCTGGTAAGGAATAGGATTTCCATGGTCATTAAGTTATAACTAGTGAGCCGACTACAATGAAATCAAAAGAAAAAAACTTAAAAAACACATGGAATATGTGTTTTCGTGCACTGAGTCGGAAATCAGAGTTCAGGGTCCTGGTGTATAGATACGTCTGCTGCTGCACCAATAATGGACTCCCCAAACTAAAAACCACACTAATAACACTTAACAATATTACTTCAAAAGAAAGACCAGAGTCCTAGTTCTTTGGTATAACGAAACTCCTCCAATACCACTTTGTCATGACCTGTCCCTCGGGGCCCAAGTCGTGACTACCCCAAGCCCGCCTCCCAAAGGCCAGGGGACGACGACTAGTACTAGAAAGTTGTGTCCCTTAAATGGGAAGTCATTTCCTTTTTATCCTATACACACATAGTCCAAGAACACAGCAAGAAGAAACCAAACAGACTAGAACGTAATAAGATGCAACAGAAATGTAAATTTCTATAATAAAAGATTGGGGAAAGTAAAAAAGGGGTCGGAATACAAGCCCCGCTGTAAAAGTTCAAGTTCAACTAGAAGTACAATTCAACTGGAAGAAAAAAGGAAAACAACTACTAGGTTGTCATACGAAGTTCCTACCTGAAGGGTAGGTATAAACCACCTCTTCAGCAATCCAAGTTTTTCAGTCTCCTCCACATCATGTCATGACGAATGGTCCACCTCCATGCACCGTCCAGTACTAGCTCCCTTATCCTCAATCATCATTTTACGTCATCTTCACCAGACACAACAAGGTGCAGGCGAAACCCGTGCAGGGGTGAGTATAACAATACTTAGTAGGGACCCCAAGACCACCGTTGGTCTCCTAGAGTTCCCCAACGAAAAAACCAGAAAGCAACACATCAACTATACTTAGGAATATGCCCATACATATACAAAAGTTATCAAGATATACTCATCTCATACGTGAAGGATGGACACCACATAGGTAACACCACGAAGGTAGAAGTACCACATAGATAACACCACGAAGGTTGCACCACGAAGGTAACTACACGAAGGTAGAAGTACCACACAGGTAACAGAACAAAGAATAAAGTACCACACAGGTAACTCTACAAAGACAATACCACAAAGGCAGAAGTACCACACAAGTAACACCATAGAGATAGAAGTATCACAATAGTAACACCATGAAGATAGAAGTATCACACATTTAACACAATGAAGACAACACCACAATGGTAGAAGTACCACACAGGTAGCACCAAAAAGCAATAAGTAACACACAGGTAACACCACGAAGATATAAATACCACACAGGTAACACCATGAAGACGAGACCACAAAGGCAGAAGTACCCCACATGTAACTCCACAAAGCTAGAAGTACCACATAGGTATCCCCAACAAGATAGAATTACCACACAGGTAACACCACGAAAATAGATGTACCACACATGTAACACCACAAAGACGATACCACAAAGGTAGAAGTACCACACATGAATCACCATGTAGCTAGAAGTACCCCACATGTAACGCCATAAAGATAGAAGTAACACACATGTAACACCACGGAGATAGAAGTAACACATAGGTAACACCAGATAGATTGAATTACCACATAGGTAAAACACTCAACTCACAATCCGGTATAACTTAAGTACAGAACTACAGATGATTTGTCGTAATCTTGATCATATTATTCTGTTAAAAAGCACTGTTGCTGACCCACAAAGTATCGATTGGTAACTAAGCACTACTAACCACATATGATCGACAGGTAACTAACACCCGCTGACCCGCACAGGATCTGACCCACACATGATCTGTATGCGCTGACCCACATAGGATCGCTGAAAGCTGACCCACACAGGATCTGACCCACACCGGATCGATAGATGCTGACCCACATAGGATCGATTTTATTTCTTCACATTCCATCCTGCCACATGTTAAAAATGAAATAACTTCCCGTTTAAGGGATATGCCATTCTGGTGCTAGTCACCAGCCCCTGGCCTATAGAAGTTAGGCTTGGGGTAGTCACGGGACAGGCCCTGAGGGACGTGTCATGACAGATTACTGATAGGATATAGGAAAGTATGGAAGACTCTATCATTCTTCATGTTCTCTATTAGTGCATGATGGAAGCTTGTATCCAGGATATATTTGAGGGGTTTTTTCCTGAATGGAAGCCCATCATTGCATGAACAATAAGTCTCATGATTGACTTGGTGACTCTCTCCAGAAAATGGAGTGATTCTCCTTCCCTGACGTCATTGAAAATTTGATCTTATCATATCCAAACCCCCATCTTCAGGATATAGGGGAAGTGTGTATGTTGGATTCTTCCAAATAATTACTTCTAGATCAATACAGATGGCTCGTGAATCTCACGTGACATGAGAAGAAGTAGAGTTGTCTGTGGTTCCATTAGCATTGTTGTCCTCGATTTCAGGGCCAATAATTGTAGTGGAAACAGTATGTATGTGGTGGATAATGTATTTCTCAGTAGGAATATCCTTTTCTACCATGGGAAGGTTGAATTTTCTCATATTGAAACATTCTCCCTAGTCATCCATTACTCCTATCATGGTAATGGTTCCATTCATTGGTCAATATCCTACATTTTCAAGATATTAAGTGCTCTCCTCAACAATAATATAGATGTAACCCACACCTGGAGAGAGTGGAACAAGGTATTCAACCATATTTCATCATTGGTGGTGCATCGTTCCAATGTCACCTTCCTTCCCAATATCAATTTCATTAATCCTAATGAGGTGAATTTGATACGATGGGTTCCCTCGACATCGACAAATTCAGACCACCAATACCTTGTTTTTGTTTTCCCTTTTCTCCCTTGTACCTATCTTCCTATAATACATTTATTATTATATAATGATGATAATACACACATCCATAGATAGGATCGTCTAATGATACATGGTAATGTGCCTTCCCCACAGGTGGGTCTCATTCTCATAGTATCCTACTATATATTACTAATGAAGTACACCATTACAAGGTGCCCCAATGTCCTATGATTATCCACCATTGATAGAATATATAAGTTGTGTCCCTAAAATGGTAACATCCAAATGTAGAACATATATTCAATAATAGTGTCATTGCACTTTTGGGTTCTCATCATAGTTGGGAACTGGGAAATGCTATGACCTTTTAGTGCGATAAATACTCTTAGGACATTATCACATGATATGTCACATAGAAGAACATTACTTAGGTTATAAGTATTTAATTAATATTAAAAACCATGAACACAATTTATCATAATGTACTTAGAAGTTCATTCTATTGTACCAACTCCACCATGGTATACTTTTTTATGTTTTAGGTATGACAGACATATATTTTTTGAAAATATATAAATATTATTTAGTAATATTTATGGAAATATTTCCCATAGAAAATAAATATCATGTATATTTTTTTAAGGGTATAAATAAATCCATACACTAATAATTAAGACAATATTTAGTATCCTTGTCATATACTATTAACTTGGGTTAACCCGATTTACCCTTTTACTATGGCAACACGTTTTTTATTTATGTTACAAATCATAATGACCAAAAATGAAATTTACATCATTACTAAATTATAACATGAATAATAAAAATATAAAATATATTTTAAAATATTAAAATTGTATAAGTTTCTGAAATTAATTTTAAATATTTTGGTAGAACACAATCAACCTCTATTATTATAAAAATTTGTTTTTGAGTATAAAACTAAATATTCATTCATTAATTTCATAGTAAAAACAATAAAATGAAAGATAATATTTATTTGAATAAAAAAATATAAATTTATCTAAAATAATTATTCAATATATATTAATACAATACATTGAGATAAAAACACATTTCATGCATAAAATGAGTTTTTAGATGAAAAAGGGGGTTTTATCCACAAAAAATAATCATTTTCTAAAATCAAGTACAAGGTTGAAAACAATTTTAATAAAAGGAGACATTTTTTACATTTACATGAAATTCAAAATAATAATTGGAATTTACAATTACAAGATTTAATGGTAATAAATAAATCATTTAAAAATCAGTATTTCTGACTATTTATTTAAATATAAATCTTTTCATAATAATCCAAAAATTTCACTCTAAAGTAATTATAATAATATATTTTAAAAAATTATAGTAAAATAATAAAATAAAATACCTAAAAAATATTAAAATTATTTATAATATTCAACCATAAACTAAAATAAAACCCATTTAAAGAAAACAAATTGTATTTTAATGCATAAAATGATATCACTAAAAATTGACTTCTTATTTCATAATATTTAATAAATGAATTAATATCGAGTAGTACTATTATGTTTATATTTATAAAATTTTTCAATCTTATCCAATCCCACAAATTATATTTCTACGTTATAATTGTCACACTTAAATAATAATTTTTTTATATTTCACAATTTTTCTAAAGCTTGGTGTTATATATCATGAAAAATGTTGAGAGTATAAAAATATTAAAATAAATCTTGGGTATTTCAAATTCCCTCCCCATAAATAAATTTAATCATTGTTTTTTATATCATTTACAATAATATCGGTTAAAAAATTAAAAAAACTAAGGAGTGCAAGATAAAACTTATGAACATAAAATGATAAGATTTATTAATTTTTTTAAAAAATAATTTTAATGAAATCAAACATAGTAAAAAAGAGATAATAGTAAATTATTTTGAAAATTGAAAGGGGGAAACACTATTTTCACATGGAATAAAACATAATCAGGTTCTTAGATAAGGGTTACATTAATGATATGTGAAAATGGATATGGAGGAGAAACAAAATTACTACATAATAATAAATTGGGATGGGGAACATGGTCATGAAAATGTTAATGAATGAAAAACAATAAATTCATAAGGGATAAATAATAATATCAAAGGATCATAAATGTAGGTAATATGAAATAAATTTACATCATGTTCTTTTTCCAAAACATGAGGAATTCCTTTACTAGCAATATATAAAACATGTGAAAATATTTTTTACATTACTTATTTCTATTTTATAAGTTAAATTTAATGATTTTGTTGTGATTTGATAAATTTATCCCCTATTTAATCACTTATTCTATGAAATTAATAGTTAATATGAATTTTTTCTATTTAGAACCACTAATTTCAAAATCTAATATATCACAAAATCCTTAATATGATCACAAGTTCTTCAACCACTCATTATTTATTATCCAAAAGTAAAATAGAAATCACAAGTTAATTATTATCCAAAATGTATAAACCATCATTTAAAAAAATAATATATTAATATCAAATAAATCTACAATAACACCATTGGTTCATCGTTATATCATTCCATAAAAAAACCCTACATCCCAAATAACCTCAATTATTTCAATATTTAATAAAGGATTAACATCAAAGGTTATAACACACATTTAAACATACATGCAAATAATATAATAATGTACTTAAAAAATATTACATCATGTTAAACATAGTGTTTATATATACTTGAATCCCGTAAAATTTCACCCCAAATTTAATTAATAAAATTAAAATCTCATCACTTAAAACTTCAACCAACGTTTCAAAACTGTTGAACATATTACTAAACTTAATATTATAAACCCTATTATGGTATCCATAATTCATAAGTTGAAATTAAATTAAAATAATATAAGTCCAAAGATAAATATACCCTCTAATGATTCCAATTGTAAGAACCTCGATGTCGGACTCTCGGATCTGATGCTGAAAAATAATCATTTCATCATTTACTTTGATTCTTATAATTATGAACCATATTTCAACCATCCAAAACATATAACATTAAATTTACATATTTTATCACATAAAAACCTAATAAAATCTACAAATTATTGTTTATTATAATTTCAAAAAACTCTCATAGAATAATACCCAAAAAATTATGTGATAATATTTCCAACCATTAACATATTTTCTTATTCCATATTTATTTTTCAAAATCTCCCAATACATTATTCACACATGAAACCTTTATAGACATAAAAAATTCAGAATAATTTACTATTACATAGGGAAATGAAAAATATAACACATGAGTTCAAATTCACTGAAATGGTAAACATAATAATTAACAAGTTCATTTAATCCGTGATCATAGGATGTGAATAGGGTCTTGATGGAAAAAATCAATATGTATTAGCATATCGTTCATCAAATAAACAAATAAATATGATAAATAAAAAATTATCATACTATTTTCCTAAATAGTAGACTATATTATCTT